>JAJQKJ010000217.1:0-152500 GCA_029574335.1 Rana kukunoris
TATTTGTATACAGACACCCCCCCATACATTGTATACATAATCACCCCCCCCCATACATTGGTTTCTAAGAGCACCCCCCCCATCCCCCCATACATTGCTATACACATCACCTCCATAACATTATATACAGATCACCCCCCCCATACATTATATCACATCACCCCCCCCTTACATTATATACACTTCACCCCCCATACATGGTATCAGACCCCCCCCCCCATACATTGATATACAAATCACCCCCCCCCACCCCCATACATTGTATACAGAACACCCCTATTATATGATCATCACCCCCCCCATCATTGTATACAGATCACCCATACATTATATACACATCACCCCCCATACGTAGTATTTACCAATCACCCCCCCCCAGACATTGTATTCATCCCCCATACATTATATCACATCACCCCCCCATACATTGTCTACCCTCCATACCTTGATATACAGCACCACCCCATACATTGTATACAGATCAACCCCCCCCCCCATACATTGTATACAGATCACCCCCCATACATTATATACACATCACCCCCCATACATTTATACAGTTCACCCCCCCCCCCATACTTGTATACAGAATCACCCCCCCATACATTGTAATACCCCACCCCCCCCCCCCATACCCCCCATTGTATACAGATCACCCCCTCCATACATTATATACGATCACCCCTCCATACATTGTATATACACATCACCCCCCCATACATTATATACAGACACATAACATTGTATACAGATCACCCATTAATTATATACAAGCACCCCCATGACAATGGATATACATCACCCCCCCCCCCATACATTGTATACACATCACCCCCTCCATACATGATATAGACAGAGCACCCCCCCCCCTACATTATACACAATCACCCCCCCATACAGTATATACACATCACCCCTTACATTGTATACCAGAACCCCCCCCCCATACATGATATACACATCACCCCCCCCCATACATGTATACAGATCACCCATACATTATATACACTCACCCCCCCCACCATAGTTTATCAGATCACCCCCCCCCCCCATACATTGTAAACAGATCACCCCCCCATACACCATTATACACATCACCCCCCCCCCATACAGTATATTATACAGATTCACCCCCCCCCATACATTATATTATATTACACATCACCCCCCCCCCTATACATTATATACACATCACCCCCCCCCCCACAATACATCTATACTACACATCACCCACCCCCATATACAACATTGTATACAGATCACCCCACCCCACCCCCCCATACATTATATTACATCACCCCCCCCCCATACATTGCATATACTGATTCACCCCCCCCCCATACATTATATACACATCACCCCCCCCATACATTGTATACAGATCCACCCCCCATACATTATATACACATCACCCCCCCCCATACATTGTATACCAGATCACCCCCCCATACATTATATACATACATCACCCCCCCCATACATTGTATACAGATCACCCCCCCATACATTGTATACACATCACCCCCCCCCCATCCCCCCATACATTGTATACAGATCACCCCCCCCATACATTGTATACACATCCCCCCCCCCCCCCATACATTGTATACAGATCACCCCCAATACATTGTATACACATAAAACCCCCCCCCCCATACACTGTATACAGATCACCCCCCCCCCCCATACATTGTATACACCGCACATATAATAACACAATATTATCATCACCCGGATCACCAACCCATTGTATACACCACTAATATCTCTCTATATACTATATACAGTATACATTACACCCTCCCCCACCCCACACAGTACATTGTATACACCTCATCACTACTCACACCTTTATATATACTGTACACCCCCATATATACAGAACACTACACTATATATATATATATACTATGTATATACATCATCCAATAGATTTGTTTATTTTATTTTATTTTTTTGTTTTGCAATAAGAAATAATTTTATTAAAACAAGAAACAACAAATATTACAAATCATAAAACAAAGGAGAGAAAAAAAGAAACAACATTATAGAGACTCTAAATATGTATCCTAATCATGAAAGTTCAGAATTGGTAAAATTACAAATAACAAATTCAAACCAATATATAGAATACACCTCACCACGTACATTATATATACTTCATCCGATAAATAGTATATAGATCACCCCTAACACTGTACTATATACTCTATATACATACTGACCTCTGTACACTGCCCTACATCCCACTGACCTCTGTACAGTGCTCTACATCCTACTGACCTCTGTACACTGCTCTACATACTACTGACCTCTGTACACTGCCCTACATCCTACTGACCTCTGTACACTGCTCTACATCCTACTGACCCCTGTACACTGCCCTACATCCCACTGACCTCTGTACACTGCCCTACATTCTACTGACCTCTGTACACTGCTCTACATCCTACTGACCTCTGTACACTGCCCTACATCCTACTGATCTCTGTACACTGCTCTACATCCTACTGACCTCTGTACACTGCCCTACATCCTACTGACCTCTGTACACTGCCCTACATCCTACTGACCTCTGTACACTGCCCTACATCCTACTGACCTCTGTACACTGCCCTACATCCCACTGACCTCTATACTCTGCCCTACATCCTACTGACCTCTGTACACCGCCCTACATCCTACTGACCTCTGTACACTGCCCTACATCCCTCTGACCTCTGTACACTGCCCTACATTCTACTGACCCCTGTACACTGCCCTACATCCTACTGACCCCTGTACACTGCCCTACATCCCACTGACCTCTGTACACTGCCCTACATCCTACTGACCTCTGTACACTGCCCTACATACTACTGACCTCTGTACACTGCTCTACATCCTACTGACCTCTGTACACTGCTCTACATCCTACTGACCTCTGTACACTGCCCTACATCCCTCTGACCTCTGTACACTGCCCTACATTCTACTGACCCCTGTACACTGCCCTACATCCTACTGACCTCTGTACACTGCCCTACATCCTACTGACCCCTGTACACTGCCCTACATCCCACTGACCTCTGTACACTGCTCTACATCATACTGACCTCTGTACTCTGCCCTACATACATTTTCTATCCTGGGAATATATTTAGAAGCACCTAATAGAAAAATCGTAGTCACACTTTGAAGTGTTTTAAAAAAAATATCTTGAGCTTAGATATCAAATACAGTCAGTGTGTTTTTTTTTTGTAGGGGCAACAGACTTACCCTTTTCCAGGGCTTTAGGAATTTAGTGGCTGAATCAGGAAGGACTGCACTATATATCCAGGACTGAGTTGGGTGCAGATCCAGTTGGCGGCTTTTCTATGGTCGGGTTATGTTGACTAGTGTTGCTCACGAATATTCGCATTGCGAATATTCGCTACGAATATTGCATATTCGAGTATTCGCGAATATCTCGAATATGGCGGCGAATATTCGCTATTTCGAATATTCGTATTTTTCAAATTTCGCAATAAATTTCGCAATAAATTTCGCAATTTTTTTTTTTTATATAAAATATAGCGAATATTCGTGATATTTTATAAAAAAAAAAAAAAAAATGGCGCTGGTGGCGTTCCCGCTGATTTACGCTGAAAAAAATATGTTAATCAGCGGGAATTGGCAATTCACGATCGTTTTTCGGGCGCGACGCAGTGACTTTCCGACGTTTCCGGAAGCGTTACGCGGCGTAAAGATAAAGCAGCCCCCTAGTGGAGTATCCTATGTTAAGTATAGTCGGCGTCATCGCGTCGAAAAAAAAAAAAATTGCGTTGCTTGCGTAAAACGTCCGTGAATGGGGATGTGACGTCATTTGACGTTCACTGACAGAATTTGGAGCATGCGCACTGGGATGCATTGACATCGCTGTAAGGGGTATATTGCCCATGTGTGTCAACATTAGCGATGAGCGGAATACACCATATTCGATTTCGCGATATTTCGCGAATATTTTGAAGAATATTCGCGAATATTCGTTAATATCAAATATTCGTGATATTTTATAAAAAAAAAAAAAAAAAAATTGCGAATTTTCGCCTATGCGAATTTTCGCTAATGCGAAATTTCGCGATTTATTTTTTTATTTTAATTTTTTTTATAAAATATCACGAATATTTGATATTAACGAATATTCGATATTAACGAATATTCGCAAATATTCTTCGAAATATTCGCGAAATATTGCGAAATCGAATATGGCGTATTCCGCTCATCGCTAATGTTGACACACATGGGCAATATACCCCTTACAGCGATGGCCAGTCAAAGAGTCAAAATGCCACCATTGAAGAGATGGGTATCAAGCTGCTGGCATTGCCAAATAGTGTTGGTCTTGGGACTATAGAGGCACCATCAATTGGAGGTCCATCAGCCACAGCTCAAGGAACCTCTAGAGAAGCCTTGATCTTGAGGGCCCTTCTATGGAACCCTGGATGAGAAGGGCTGTTCTAGAGATGGAAGTCTTCGGAGTTGGAATGGCACGTGGTGGTGGTGGATAGGGATGGGCCGGCGTTCGATTGGAACGTATGTTCGACTCGAATGTCGTCTGTTCGACCGTTCGGCGAAATTCGAACCTTACGGGCCGTTTGCGCCAAATTCGTGCGCTGATGATTGGCCGAGCATGCACTATGACCCGCATGCTTGGCCAATCACAGCGCACAACAAAATGGAGAGCCATAATTGGCCAAAGCCAGGATGGCTTTGGCCAATTATGGCTCAGGGGGTTTAGTACACGCCCCTCACTATATAAGGCCGCCTGCAGGTCGGCCTTGTGTAGTGTGTTGCGGCGGTGGTTAGAGAGAACACAGAGAGAGAGTAATTTTTTGCAGGTAGATAGAGCAGGCAGGCTAGTCAGTTATTGTTACAGTGTGTAGATCAGCCCTCAAAATTTCCACTCGCCCTACTAGCATTTGGCGAGTGGATTTGTAAGGTGAGTACCTGTGTACTGCTCTGCCTGTGCGCGGCTCACCAGACTACTTTTCCCGAGCATTTGGCAAGTGGATTTAAGCTGGGGGCGAGTGATGACAGGGCTGCATGACCAATCTCCCTCCAATCTGTGCCTACACTTAGAGTCCCGATGAGATTGCGCGCCGAAGAGGAAAGGTGCATGCTCGTGAAAAGTAGTCTGGTGAGCCGCGCACAGGCAGAGCAGTACACAGGTACTCACCTTACAATTCTCATTAAGCCATGGGACCTAACAGTATGACCTCTCTGAGCCTGCCCCCCCCCCCGACCAATGTAGCTGGAGAGCAGAAAGCAGGAAGTAATGAGTGAGGTGGAGGATTGCGAAAATTACCACTCCGGTGCAGCGCTCACTTAAAGTTGCCCTGACATGAGAGCGGCAGCCTTCCAGTTTGTGCAGTTTTCTTCTCCTTGTGCTCTATGTAAGTGTCCAACAGTTGAGCCTGAGCACTGTGAACAGACTGGTCTCAATGTGTGCTGTGCGGTGTCAGTGTGTGCTGTGCTATGGTGTCAATGGCTGTGCAGTTGTGTGGATCTCAGTGCTGGATTGTACTCCCTCCCGCTGTGCTGCAGCTCCTCTCCTCACTGCCAGCCTGAATAAAAGGGGGAAGTGGGGACATGTAATCGTGGAGCCGCACACACAGGCTCCCGATGATGAGATGAATGGGAGAGGGGAGAGAGAGAGAGAGAGAGGGATGGATGGGAGTTGAAGAGGAGACAGCAAGAGAATGGGGAAGATACCCAGTTCTAGTGCCCTGTCCCTATGGTCTGCCCCAGTGCCCTGTCCCTCTGGTCTGCCCCCAGTGCCCTGTCCCTCTGGTCTGCCCCCAGTGCCCTGTCCCTCTGGTCTGCCCCCAGTGCCCTGTCCCTCTGGTCTGCCCCCAGTGCCCTGTCCCTCTGGTCTGCCCCCAGTGCCCTGTCCCTCTGGTCTGCCCCCAGTGCCCTGTCCCTCTGGTCAGCCCCCAGTGCCCTGTCCCTCTGGTCTGCCCCCAGTGCCCTGTCCCTCTGGTCTGCCCCCAGTGCCCTGTCCCTCTGGTCAGCCCCCAGTGCCCTGTCCCTCTGGTCTGCCCCCAGTGCCCTGTCCCTCTGGTCTGCCCCCAGTGCCCTGTCCCATTTTGTTAAAGTTGTTGTTGGTAATATGTAATTGTGTAACTTGATTCTGCATAAAACATTTAACATTGTCATTCCATGAGATAATCTACGAGAGCGTGTTTACAGGTGCAATTAGGCGCAGGGCAGTGTATGAATATATTTGAGAAAACTGGTGGCGAGTAACTCTCGAGGGCTGGCTAGTAGCTCAGGACTTGAAATTTTGAGCCCTGGTGTAGAGGATATATATACATCCCAGGTGTTGTACATATATTTATACACTGTATAGCTTAGATAGATCAGTTCTTCCTAATTTACTGGCAGGTGATTGTGCTATTTAACCACTTAAGGACCGCCTCCTGCACATATACGTCAGCGGCAGAATGGCATGTGTCACGATAGAAGATCCAGCAATCCCACCAGCACTGGCAACGTCAGGAGAAACCAATCTCGACGCACGCGGGGCGCGGCGGGGGCGAGCGCGCGCGCGCGCTGGCGTCATTTTGGCGTCATTTTGGCGCCAAGGAGCGCTATTTAAGCTGTCTGCTCCCACAGCTTCTTGCTGACCAGTCGACAGCGTTTCCTGAAAGAATCTGAATCTGCTACCTGCCTGACTACTGTGTACCTGACCCGGCTTCCTGTGACCTACCTCTGCCTGCAGCCTGCCTCTGACCCCGGCTTGATCTGACTACCGATTCCGCTTAACCCCTGGCTCTGTTGTCTGCCTGCCTGACTTACCGACCCGGCCTGGACTTGATTAACCCTTCGGATCTGTTCCGGTTTCCTGATCCCCTGCCTGATCCAGCGTTTGCCAATCCCTTGGCTCCTTTACAGCAAGCGCTACGACACCGTGCCTGTGTTCATTGGTTCCCTGCCAGGACCTCGTCAGCACCTGTCTGCTTCCTCTTCCGGTCTGCCACCAGCTTACCACCAGGCGCTTGTGCCCCTCTAGACTCCGTACCCCTGTCTGCTCTACCAGGGGCTCCCGAGTCAGAGGCTTACGAGAGGCCACTCCCTGCACGTTGGGCTCCATAACCAGGTACGTGACAGTACTGGTCAGCCATGTCCGAGCCCACGGAGGGGAGCGTCTCCCATGGAGGACTTATGCCGCCATCTAGATGGCTTTACCGCGGCTGTAAGGAACTTACAAGAGGGATATACCCGCCTGGAGGGACGTGTTCGAACCCTGGCCGCAGCACCTGCAGCATCTGGAACCTCGGCCGCCCCCTCTGCAGTGATGCTGCCACCGGAACCTAGAGTCCCCACCCCGGAGAGATTTTCTGGTGACCGCAGCAAATACAGAGCTTTCCGCAACGCCTGCGAACTCTTCTTCGCTCTGCAACCCAGGACTTTTTTCACTTGAATCCACAAAGGTGGGCTTTATTATTTCGCTGTTGTCCGGCGAACCTCAGACTTGGGCACATCGTCTCCTGGAGCTTAAGGAAGAAAGCCTTAACCTTCTCAGCACTTTCTTTCAAGCCATGGACCTTATTTATGAGGACACCCAATTAGCAGCCACTGCTGAATCAGCATTATGTGCATTACAACAGGGACGCAGGGCAGTAGAGGACTATGTGGCTGAGCTTAAGCAGTGGAGTTCCGACGATTGAGGGAGCGGGCGCGCTGAACGTACATCCGGCCCTACATGTCCCATATGGATGATGATGCCACGTGTACCAGGCTCACCGCACCTGCCTCCTCCAAGTCCTGTACCAGCCTCCACCGATATCCCGGAGCAAATGCAACTAGGCCTACTTCGGCCATCCCTGACCCCGGAAGAGCGCCAAAGGCGCCGACTCAATAGTCTCTGCTTGTACTGTGGAGGATCCGTCACTATGTAAACACTTGCCCCGCCAAGTTCCATAAGTGTTCAATCCTCCCACCTACTCTTTTCTCTGCTTTACGTAACAATGATACTCACCTGGCTGTCTCAATCTCTCTGCAGCTCCCAGGAAGGAACGTTTGGGTCCCCGCGATTATGGACGCCTCCTTTGCCGCCCGACATGGAGTCCCTCTACGACCAAGGCGCCAGGAACTTGCCGTCCACTTAGCCGACGGATCGGCCATCAGATCCGGTCCTGTCACCCAAGAGACAATCCCCTTGTGCGCACTCACCTCCAAAGACCACTGGGAATTACTCTGCCTGGACATAATTGAGTCCCCAATGTTCCCTGTTATTCTGGGTATGCCATGGCTGAAAGCCCATAATCCCCATATTGACTGGGAGTCTGGAATGATCCATTTTCCTTCCTCCTATTGCCGCCAACATTGCCTCCAGAAGCCTGCCATCTCTCCTTCTTCCTTGCTGTGCTTAGAATCTGAAGTGGAGAACCGTCAGCTAGTCCCAGAGGCCTATCACAGTTTTTTAGATGTGTTTAGTAAAAGAGGAGCAGAGACTTTACCCCCACACAGGTCCTATGACTGCCCCATTGAACTTTTGCCAGGAGCAGAAATCCCGTTTGGAAGGATATTCCCTTTGACCGAGTTAGAGTTGGGCACTCTCAAGTCTTACATCGATGAGAACCTCGAGAAGGGGTTTATACGCCCTTCCACATCCCCCGCAGGGGCTGGCATATTCTTCGTGGAAAAGAAAGACCATTCTCTACGCCCCTGCATAGACTACCGGGACTTAAACAAAATCACGATTAAGAATAGGTATCCTCTTCCCCTTGTTCCTGAACTATTCCAGAGACTCGGAGCAGCCACCATCTTTACTAAGCTTGACCTCCGTGGGGCTTATAACCTTGTTCGCATCAGAGATGGTGACGAATGGAAGACCACGTTCCGCACCCGTTTTGGGCATTTTGAATACCTGGTTATGCCCTTCGGTCTTTGCAATGCCCCAGCCACATTTCAACATTTTGTAAACGACATTTTCAGAGACTATCTCGATTTATTCGTCATTGTCTACCTAGATGACATTCTGATTTTTCTCTCCCTCCCTGCCAGACCATCGGAAACACCTCCAAAAGGTCCTAGCTCGGCTCCGTCAACATAGTCTTTATGCCAAAGCTGAGAAATGTGAGTTCGAACGGGTGAGCATTCAGTTCTTGGGTCTAATAATTTCAATAGACGGTGTCAAGATGGACCCTCAGAAGGTCACTGCCATTACAGACTGGCCCGCTCCCACCGATAAAAAATCAGTCCAGCGCTTTGTGGGATTTGCTAAATTTTATCGAAAATTTATCAAAGGCTTCTCCTCCATAATCGCTCCATCACAAGTCTGACTAAGCAAGGTACCCGGTTCCAGTGGTCCCCAGAGGCCCAGGCGGCTTTTGCCACCCTGAAGGATCTTTTCATCTCTGCCTCCATCCTAAAGCATCCTGACCCAGTCCTACCTTTTATCTTAGAAGTGGACGCCTCCGAGGTGGCGGTCGGAGCAGTGCTCTTTCAGAGACAGGGGTCCAAATCTCTTCTGCATCCAGTTGCGTTCTTCTCCCGTAAGCTATCAGAAGCTGAGAGGAACTATGACGTCGGGGACAGGGAACTCTTAGCAATCAAAGCAGCCCTCGAAGAATGGCGTTACCTCCTGGAGGGTGCAGCACACCCCATCCTGATCTATACCGACCACAAAAACCTAGAATACCTAAAGGTTGCTAAAAGACTGAGGCCACGGCAGGCCAGGTGGGCATTGTTCTTTACTCGGTTTTCCTTCCATATAACCTACAGACCCGGATCAAAAAACACTAAGCCTGACGCACTTTCCCGGATGTTCAATGCGCCTGAAGCTCCTTTGTCCCCGGATACCATCCTCGCCCCTGGCAATTTTCTCATGTTACAGGGAGATCTTCTGTCTCAAATCAAACAGGTCTCTTCAGGAATTTCCTCATCTCCAGACCCCACTCTGCAGTTAAGAGACGACTTGCTATGGAACAAGGACAAGATCTTTGTGCCCCAACAACTACGAATTGCAGCTCTCAAGTCCTGTCATGACCACGAGCTAGCCGGACATTTTGGAATACACAAGACAGCCGAGCTCCTCCAACGTACCTTCTGGTGGCCTCAATTACTTCAAGATTGCAAAAGCTATGTAGAATCCTGTACCACCTGTATCCAACACAAGGGTAGCAGAACCAGAGCTTGGGGGTTACTCAAACCACTGCCTGTCCCAGAGAAACCATGGAGGATGATTTCGATTGATTTTATTGTTGAGTTACCTCCATCTGAAAACTATACCACCATCTTTGTGGTGGTGGATAGACTCTCGAAGATGGCTCACTTTCTGCCGATGGTGGGGACACCTTCTGCTGCCGAACAGCAACATTTTTTATTAGAGAAGTAGTGAGACTTCATGGCATACCCGCTAATATCGTATCTGACCGTGGGGTGCAATTCACCTCAAGGTTCTGGAAAGCGCTATGCAGGGCGCTGAAGATCGAACTCTCCTTTTCATCTGCGTACCATCCGCAGACCAACGGCCAGACTGAGCGCACCAACCAGACGCTCGAGCAATACCTGAGGTGTTTCTCCAGCTTTTCACAGGACGATTGGGCTTCCCTGTTGCCCCTTGCAGAGTTTGCTTACAACAACTCAGTCCATTCAGCTACCAAACAATCTCCATTCTTCGCCAATTATGGCTTTCACCCTCTGTTTCTATCGAACCATATCCCGGAATGCTCAGTACCAGCGGTTCAAGAAACCTTGGATTTTTTTCTCCACCAACAACAAAATACTTCAGGAAACAATGGCGAAGACCCAGGAATATAATAAAGAGGTGTTTGACAGGAGGAGGAGAGGAGAACTTGACCTGGCACCAGGGGACCAAGTTTGGTTATCCACCTTGAACCTAAGATTAGCCTGCCCAAGAAGCTTGGCCCTAAGTTTGTGGGTCCCTTCCAGGTACTCAGAAGGATTAATGAAGTGGCCTACGAATTAAAATTACCTGCTTCTTTTCGGATTCATCCAGTTTTCCATGTGGCACTGCTCAAGCCCACAGTCCCGGATCCCTTCACCAACCGGAATGTCGGCGAGGAAGAATTCGAGGTGGAATCCATCCTGGATTGTCGGGAAGAGACGTAACCAGGTACAATACCTGGTGAAATGGAAAGTCTACGGTCCAGAGGAAAACTCCTGGGAACCAGAGGCCAACATTCATGCTCAGAGACTGATCCAGGCCTTTAAAAGGGCGCACCCAAGTAAGTTGGCCCAGTTGGGCATCCGGAGGCTGCCCGTAGAGGGGGGGCAATGTCACGATAGAAGATCCAGCAATCCCACCAGCACTGGCAATGTCAGGAGAAACCAGTCCCGACGCATGCGCGTGTGCGTGTGCGTGCGCGTGTGCGTGCACGCGGCGCGCACGGCGGGAGCGCGCGCGCACTGACGTCATTTTGGCGCCAAGGAGCGCTATTTAAGCTGTCTGCTCCCACAGCTTCTTGCTGACCAGTCGACAGCGTTTCCTGAAAGAATCTGAATCTGCTACCTGCCTGACTACTGTGTACCTGACCCGGCTTCCTGTGACCTACCTCTGCCTGCAGCCTGCCTCTGACCCCGGCTTGATCTGACTACCGATTCCGCTTAACCCCTGGCTCTGTTGTCTGCCTGCCTGACTTACCGACCCAGCTTGGACTTGATTAACCCTTCGGATCTGTTCCGGTTTCCTGATCCCCTGCCTGATCCAGCATTTGCCAATCCCTTGGCTCCTTTACAGCAAGCGCTACAACACCATGCCTGTGTTCATTGGTTCCCTGCCAGGACCTCGTCAGCACCTGTCTGCTTCCTCTTCCGGTCCGCCACCAGCTTACCACCAGGCGCTTGTGCCCCTCTAGACTCCAAACCCCCTGTCTGCTCTACCAGGGGCTCCCGAGTCAGAGGCGAGAGGCCGCTCCCTGCACATTGGGCTCCATAACCAGGTACGTGACAGCATGGCTGGGCACATCCATGTATATTTACGTCGGTTCTAGTACCCAGCCGTGGGTCACGGGCGCGTGCCCGCGGCACGCTCCTGTGACCCGGTCCGAAGTTCCGTGACCGGGACCGCGGGACTCGTGGACCAGATCGCCGTTGGAGTGCGGCGATCCTGCCCTGGAGCTGGAAGAACGGGGAGAGCCGTGTGTAAACACACCTTCCCCGTGCTTCACTGTAGCCGCAGCATCGATCACGTCATCCCTGTTATAGGGGGGACGCGATCGATGACGTCACACCTACAGCCACACCCCCTACAGTTGTAAACACACGCAGGGAACACACAAATCCTACAGCGCCCCTAGTGGCTAACTCCCAAACTGCAACTGTCATTTTCACAGTAAACAATGCAATTTAAATGCATTTTTTGCTGTGAAAATGACAATTGTCCCAAAAATGTGTCAAAATTGTCCGAAGTGTCCGCCATAATGTCGCAGTCACGAAAAAAAAAATCGCTGATCGCCGCCATTAGTAGTAAAAAAAAAAAAAAAAAATGCAATAAAAACTATCCCTTATTTTGTAAACGCTATAAAATTTGCGAAAACCAACCGATAAACGCTTATTGCCATTTTTTTTACCAAAAATAGGTAGAAGAATACGTATCGGCCTAAACTGAGGAAAAAAAAGTTATATATATTTTGGGGGATATTTATTATAGCAAAAAGTAAAAAATATAGCATTTTTTTCAAAATTGTCGCTCTATTTTTGTTTATAGCGCAAAAAATAAAAACCGCAGAGGTGATCAAATACCACCAAAAGAAATCTCTATTTGTGGGGAAAAAAGGACGCAAATTTTGTTTGGGAGCCACGTCGCACGACCGCGCAAATGTCAGTTAAAGCGACGCAGTGCCGAATCGCAAAAAGGGGCCTGGTCCTTTAGCAGCATTTTGGTCCGGGGCTGAAGGGGTTAAAGACGTTATCACTACTATAGACACCCAGCAGGTACGATGTTTAAAGGATTTTTTCATTTTTTTTTCACTTTAAGCATCAGTAAAATCGCTGCCCCTGAAAAGACAACCGTTTTTTAAACTTTTTTTCCCCCATTGATACATGTCCCTGGGGCGAGACCGGGGTTCTCAAAGACGTTTTCCAACAATAACTTGCATATTGGGCTTTAAAATGAGCGTTTTTGAATTCGAACGTTCGAGTCCCATAGACTTCAATGGGGTTCTAAATGTCCGTGCGAACGGGCGGTCTGTTCGAACGTTCTGGTGCGAACCGAACGCGGGGGTGTTCGGCTCATCCCTACTGGTGGAGTCCCCGGTTTACGGTAATTGAAGATCTTTGTTTTACTTTATAATATTAGTATTGAGTATTTTGTAGCTCTGTATTCATTGGGAATTTATGAATTATTGATGAAAAAAAAAGGAACCCAAATATGTCGTTCCGATCACAATAAAGTATTTTTTTCTGTAAACACAAGACTTATTTTGGCGTTTAGGTGAACTGGGGTAGGGATGAGCCGACGTCTCTGGGTGAACATAGGTTCAGACTGAACGTTGGCTGTTCAGATGTTCTTATGAACACCCAAACTTTGGCCCGTTCACCCCCCCCCCCCCTTGTTCAGCAGGAGGAAAGAATCAAATATCAAAGTGCAGGGTCCCAGGGCAAGGAACCAAGAGAACATGAAGGGCCCCCCTGACCCTGGCAGGGGTGGACTGGCCATTGGGACTACAGGGAGTTTCCCGGTGGGCCGATGGCTCAGTGACAGCGGACCGCCGCCCCCCTGCGCTCCTCTATCTCTCCCTCCCCACAGCGCTCACCTGGGGGGAACAGAGAAGCAGGGGGGACGACAGAGCCGCATGAGGGAGGGGACAGACAGCTGACTCAACAGCTATGGCCTGGGAGTTTCTCACTTCTGCCCAATCTTGTCCCATGTCTTCCTGATGCAGCTGCATCAGGAAGATGGATGGGATGTTCTCTATATGCCAACCCCCAACCCCCCTCCTATCCATGTGTACAGAGGAGTCACATGGGTCTGCTGGAGCATGAGGCTGGGTCACGCCTGGGACTCCTGCGACCCCTGTAGGTACACCTCTGCCCCACCACTGTCCACATTTTGTCAATGACACTGACCAAATATGGTCCTTGCCCCTCTCTGTTATATAGCCAATGGCAGCTTGGGGAGCTGTCATTCGGCTAGAGTCGCCGTCACTGCTGGGCCCCCCCCTTATTATGAGAAGTTGCTTTCAGATTCCGATAAGCCCCCTGCCTGCGGACCCCCAACAACTACTGGGCCAGGGTTGTGAGGAAGAGGCCCTTGTCCTCATTGACATGGGAGCCCTTCATGTATTGGGCCTGTGTAATGGTATTGTTCAGGGGGGGTCCTTGCCCCTCCTTTTCTGGCCAGCCAGGCTGCACGCTCTGATTAAAGATCTAGTTTGGATTTTTAGGGGGAATTTGTGTGACGTAACCCCTCAAAATCCATACCAGTCTCTCTAAGGGTCTACAGCAATAATGTATGTATGGGAATACAGATACAGGTCCATGACCCCTCTGATGTATAAACATGTATTCCTGGTCCTCACACTGTCTGCTCCAGACAAATTCAATGTATACGTGTACTGTACCCACCGAGAGGTTATATCAGTGGCGGCCGGTGGTCATTTTTTTGGGGGGCGGCCAACAGTACCACCCCATCAGGAATTATGGGGCCCCCTTACACAGCTTTAAACATGGGCCCCCTAAAGCAGAGAATGGGGGGGGGGGTGCTGCCGCCTCAAATAGAGAACCAGGGGGCTGCCGCAAATTGAGAAGTGGGGGGTTCCGCCGCTAATTGAGAAAATTGAGAATCAGGGGAACCTCTGGGCCCCTTACAAAAAAAATAAAAAATAAAATATATATATATATATATATAAAAAGGGGGGGGGGGGGCATCCACCCGGGGCCCTGGGGATCTCCAGGCCCTTTAATAAAAAAAAAAGGAAAAAAAAGGGGGGGTTGCCACCCGGGGCCCTGGGGACCTTCTGGCCCTTTAATAAAAAAAAAAAAAAGTAATAAAAAAAATGTAAAAAAAAATACAATAAAAAAAGGGGGGTTGCCATCCGTGGCCCTGGGGACCTGATAGGGTCATTTAATGGGCAATGGGGTGATCTGAGGGGTACTGAGGGTGATGGGGTCATCTGATGGGTACTGTGGGCAATGGAGTTATCTGATGGGCACTGTGGGCGATGAGGTAATTTGATGGGTATTGTGTGGTGATCTCCAGGCCCTTTAATAAAAAAAAAGGAAAAAAAAAGGGGGGTTGCCACCCGGGGCCCTGGGAACCTTCTGGGCCCTTTAATAAAAAGAAAAAAAAGTAATAAAAAAATGTAAAAAAAAAAATACATTAAAAAAAGGGGGGTTGCCATCCGTGGCCCTGGGGACCTCTGGGCCCTTTAATAAAAAAAAAAATAAAAAAAAAATACAAAAAAACAATTACAAAAAAAAGGGGGGGGGTGGTGGGTGGGCTTGGGGAACTGGCCCTTTAATAAAAAGAAAAAAAAGAAAAGAAAATGTAAAAAAAAGAATGAAAAAAAAATGAAAAAAAAAAAAAGGGGGGGTTGCCATCTGGGGCCCTGGGGACCTCTGTGCCCTTTAATAAAAAGAAAAAAAGAAAAAAAATGTAAAAAAAAAAAAATGAAAAAAAATAGGGGTTGCCATCTGGGGCCCTGGGGACATCTGTGCCCTTTAATAAAAAAAAAAAAAAAAAAAGGAAAAAAAGGAGGTTGCCATCTGGGGCCCTGGGGACCTTCTGGGCCCTTTAATAAAAAGAAAAAAAAGAAAAACAATGTAAAAAAAAAATGAAAAAAAAAGGGAGTTGCCATCCGCTCTGGGCCCTTTAATAAAAAATGAATAAAAAAAAAATACAAAAAAACAATTACAAAAAAAGGGGGGGGGGTTGCCATCCGGGGCCTTGGGGACCTCTGGGCCCTTTAATAAAAAGAAAAAAAAGAAAAGAAAATGTAAAAAAAGAATGAAAAAAAATGAAAAAAAAAAAAGGGGGGTTGCCATCTGGGGCCCTGGGGACCTCTGTGCCCTTTAATAAAAAGAAAAAAAGAAAAAAAATGTAAAAAAAAAAAATGAAAAAAAATAGGGGTTGCCATCTGGGGCCCTGGGGACATCTGTGCCCTTTAATAAAAAAAAAAAAAGAAAAAGGAAAAAAAGGAGGTTGCCATCTGGGGCCCTGGGGACCTTCTGGGCCCTTTAATAAAAAGAAAAAAAGAAAAACAATGTAAAAAAAAATGAAAAAAAAAGGGAGTTGCCATCCGGGGCCATGGGGACCTCTGGGCCCTTTAATAAAAAAAAAAGAAAAAAAAATACAAAAAAACAATTACAAAAAAGGGGGGGGGGTTGCCATCCGGTGCCTTGGGGACCTCTGGGCCCTTTAATAAAAAGAAAAAAAAGAAAAGAAAATGTAAAAAAAGAATGAAAAAAAAATGAAAAAAAAAAAAAGGGGGGTTGCCATCTGGGGCCCTGGGGACCTCTGTGCCTTTTAATAAAAAGAAAAAAAGAAAAAAAAATGTAAAAAAAAAAAATGAAAAAAAATAGGGGTTGCCATCTGGGGCCCTGGGGACATCTGTGCCCTTTAATAAAAAAAAAAAAAAGAAAAAGGAAAAAAAGGAGGTTGCCATCTGGGGCCCTGGGGACCTTCTGGGCCCTTTAATAAAAAGAAAAAAAGAAAAACAATGTAAAAAAAAAATGAAAAAAAAAAAAAAAAAAGGGAGTTGCCATCCGGGGGCCATGGGGACCTCTGGGCCCTTTATTAAAAAAAAAGAAAAAGAAAAAAAAATGTAAAAAAAATAAAATGAAAAAAAAAAAGGGGTTGCCATCTGTGCCCTTTAATAAAAAAGAAAAAAAGAAAAAAAAAAAGAAATGAAAAAATATATATAAAAACATGGGGACCTCTGGGCCCTTTAATAAAAATAAAAATATAAAAACAGGGGGTTGTCATCCGGGCCCCTGGGGACCCCCGGGTCCCTTACAGGTGTACTGCCTGTACCCCCCCCCCCGGTCTGTCGGTCGGGTCAGGTGCACTTACCCCATCTATGGTGGGCAGCTCTTCTCCTGGGATTCACCGGTGGCTTCCCTTGCTTTCCCTTCCCCTGCTCTCCATGGGCCCCGTGGCGGCTTCACCTTCCTCCCTCCTCCTCCTCAGTGGCCAATAGGGACTCTCCTCTTTTCAGCCAATCGGAAAACGGGTCTCAGACATGCCTCTCTGATTGGGCGGATTGAGGATCAGTGTTTCAATGGCGAATATCCATTCACTGTTGTAACACCTGAGTGGGTTCTTAGCGCAATGCTCTCCGCCACGAGCCCACCCTATTTGGAAGCCTATTAGAGCCTCTGACTCTAATCTGGTGCTTAAAAAAACACCCCCGCCGCCGTAAGGTGGAGACCATAAATAGAGGGGGCGGTGCTCGGGTGCCCCTAATGGACGGCCCCCACTGGGTTATATATATTATTATAATCACATCACACATTTATTAGACAACCTTCAGAGGCCGGAGAAGGAGTCGCCGACAATCCTTTCTGGACGGATATAAAATATTCAAATAAAAGCCGTGCAGACAGTCAGAGAAAAGAAAATGTCTCTGCAAAGAACATTGTGACCCTTCAGATCCGATCCCTCGTGTGTGTATATAGATCTGATTGTCACAGGTGCCCACCCTGATATCTATATATACAGAGATGAAGGTATGTGGGGGAGGGGCGGGTGGTGATGACACGGTGTTCAGGTAAATATGTACAGGTATCTCCCATCGCTCCTCATCTCCAGTCATTGTCACCTCCGGACTCTCCGGTAGCACTATGCTGAGCTCTGCCATCCTCCTCACCCTGCTGTGCCTCCAAGTGGCACCCCCTATACAAGGTACCCCCCCCCCCACCTCCTCCTCCTCCTCCTCCTCCATTACTTTGAAGGTTTTTGGGTTTCTTTTATGTATGGATTTGAGGATCATTAATAGACATGTATGATGGGGGTCGTTTTATGGGCACTCTGGATAATGGTTGTATGCATTGGGTGATGGGTCATCTGATGGATACTGTGGGTGAGAGGGTCATCTGATGGATACTGTGGGTGAGAGGGTCATCTGATGGGTACTGTGGGTGAGAGGGTCATCTGATGGGTACTGTGGGTGATAGGGTCATCTGATGGGTACTGTGGGTGAGAGGGTCATCTGATGGGTACTGTGGGTGAGAGGGTCATCTGATGGGTACTGTGGGTGATAGGGTCATCTGATGGGTACTGTGGGTGATAGGGTCATCTGATGGGTACTGTGGGTGATAGGGTCATCTGATGGGTACTGTGGGTGAGAGGGTCATCTGATGGGTACTGTGGGTGATAGGGTCATCTGATGGGTACTGTGGGTGATAGGGTCATCTGATGGGTACTGTGGGTGAGAGGGTCATCTGATGGGTACTGTGGGTGAGAGGGTCATCTGATGGGTACTGTGGGTGATAGGGTCATCTGATGGGTACTGTGGGTGATAGGGTCATCTGATGGGTACTGTGGGTGATAGGGTCTTTTGATTGGCAATGGGGTCATCTGAGGGGTACTGAGGGTGAGAGGGTCATCTGATGGGTACTGTGGGTGAGAGGGTCATCTGATGGGTACTGTAGGTGAGAGGGTCATCTGATGGGTACTGTGGGTGAGAGGGTCATCTGATGGGTACTGTAGGTGAGAGGGTCATCTGATGGGTACTGTGGGTGATAGGGTCTTTTGATTGGCAATGGGGTCATCTGAGGGGTACTGAGGGTGATGGGTCATGTTATGGGCACTGTGGGCAATGGGGTCATCTGATGGGTACTGTGGGTGATAGGGTCTTTTGATTGGCAATGGGGTCATCTGAGGGGTACTGTGGGTGATAGGGTCTTTTGATTGGCAATGGGGTCATCTGAGGGGTACTGAGGGTGAGAGGGTCATCTGATGGGTACTGTGGGTGAGAGGGTCATCTGATGGGTACTGTGGGTGAGAGGGTCATCTGATGGGTACTGTGGGTGATAGGGTCATCTGATGGGTACTGTGGGTGATAGGGTCATCTGATGGGTACTGTGGGTGATAGGGTCTTTTGATTCGGCTATGGGGTTATCTGAGGGGTACTGAGGGTGATGGGTCATGTTATGGGCACTGTGGGCAATGGGGTCATCTGATGGGTACTGTGGGTGAGAGGGTCATCTGATGGGTACTGTGGGTGATAGGGTCATCTGATGGGTACTGTGGGTGATAGGGTCTTTTGATTGGCAATGGGGTCATCTGAGGGGTACTGAGGGTGATAGGGTCATCTGATGGGTACTGTGGGTAAGAGGGTCATCTGATGGGTACTGTGGGTGATAGGGTCATCTGATGGGTACTGTGGGTGATAGGGTCTTTTGATTGGCAATGGGGTCATCTGAGGGGTACTGAGGGTGAGAGGGTCATCTGATGGGTACTGTGGGTGAGAGGGTCATCTGATGGGTACTGTGGGTGAGAGGGTCATCTGATGGGTACTGTGGGTGAGAGGGTCATCTGATGGGTACTGTGGGTGATAGGGTCATCTGATGGGTACTGTGGGTGATAGGGTCATCTGATGGGTACTGTGGGTGAGAGGGTCATCTGATGGGTACTGTGGGTGATAGGGTCATCTGATGGGTACTGTGGGTGATAGGGTCTTTTGATTGGCAATGGGGTCATCTGAGGGGTACTGAGGGTGATGGGTCATGTTATGGGCACTGTGGGCAATGGGGTCATCTGAGGGGTACTGAGGGTGATGGGTCATGTTATGGGCACTGTGGGCAATGGGGTCATCTGAGGGGTGCTGAGGGTGATGGGGTTGTCTGATGGGTACTCTGGGTGAGGAAGTCATCTGATGGGTACTGTGGGTGATAGGGTCATTTGATGGGTAATGGGGTCATCTGAGGGGCACTGTGGGTGATGAAGTCATATGATGGGCACTGTGGGCAATGGAGTTATCAGATGGGCACTGTGGGTAATGGAGTTATCTGATGGGCACTGTGGGCGATGAGGTAATTTAATGGGTATTGTGGGTGAGGAGGTCATTCGATGGGCACTGTGGGTGATGAGGGTCATCTGATGGGTAATGTGGATGATAGGGTCATTTAATGGGCAATGGGGTCATCTGATGGGTACTGTGGGCAATGGGGTCACCTGATGGGCACTGTGGGTGATGAAGTCATCTGATGGGTACTGTGGGCAATGGGGTCATCTGATGGGTACTGTGGGCAATGGGGTCATCTGATGGGCACTGTGGGCGAGGAGGTCATCTGATGGGCACTGTGGGTGATGGGTCATGTTATGGGCACTGTGGGTGATGGGCTCACCTGATGGGCACTGTGGATGATGAAGTCATCTGATGGGTACTGTGGGCGATGAGGTCATTTGATGGGTATTGTGGGCAATGGAGTTATCTGATGGGCACTGTGGGCAATGGAGTTATCTGATGGGCACTGTGGGTAATGGGGTCATCTAATGGGCACTGTGGGCGATGAGGTAATTTGATGGGTATTGTGGGTGAGGAGGTCATCTGATGGGCACTGTGGGCGAGGAGGTCATCTGATGGGTACTGTGGGCAATGGGGTCATCTGATGGGTACTGAGGGTGTCGGGGTCATCTGATGGGCACTGTGGGCGAGGAGGTCATCTGATGGGTACTGAGGGTGATGGAGTCATCTGATGGGCACTGTGGGTGATGGGTCATGTTATGGGCGCTGTGGGCGAGGAGGTCATCTGATGGGCACTGTGGGCGATGAGGTCATCTGATGGGCACTGTGGGCGATGAGGTCATCTGATGGGCACTGTGGGCGATGAGGTCATCTGATGGACACTGTGGGCGAGGAGGTCATCTGATGGGTACTGAGGGTGTCGGGGTCATCTGATGGGCACTGTGGGCGAGGAGGTCATCTGATGGGCACTGTGGGCGATGAGGTCATCTGATGGGCACTGTGGGCGATGAGGTCATCTGATGGGCACTGTGGGCGATGAGGTCATCTGATGGCCACTGTGGGCGATGAGGTCATCTGATGGCCACTGTGGGCGATGAGGTCATCTGATGGGCACTGTGGGTGATGGGGTCATGTTATGGGTGATGTTGATAAAGTGATTTAGGTGGTGGTATGGGGGCTCGTAGAGTCAGATCTATAGGACTCCTCACCTATAGACACAGATCTATAGCGCACACCTCCTGATCTACAGGTTATACAGTATATCCAGTGATGTATCTCTCTCTATATTGCTGTATACCTGAGGAGTACTCTGCCCCCCCCCGCCCACCATCTTTCCATATGACGGTGTACACAGGGTAATGATGTGGTGATGATCGGAGTCTCTGTGTGTTCTCTCCTCTCCGCTTTCCATAATGATGTGTACTCCTTATATACTCACTATATATATACACACTCCTTATATATATATATACACACACACAGCCAGCTGGAGCTTTGCATCCTGTCACTGGAGATAATGAGAAGATTTATTACAGAGCCCCGCCCACTCCCACCATCCACCAATCATCACTCACCAAGAAGGAAGAAGACATTCCGATACAAAGACATAGAAATGGAAAGAAAGTAACAATCCACCTTCACTGCCAATATGTCCGCACGTTATATAGACGACATACACATCCCGATCAATCCCATCGATCAAAACCAGAAATCAGCTCGCCTCCATCTTTAACCCTTTCACTGCCAAAGCCGTTTTTACATTTTTTTTTACACAAGCGTTTAGAAAGAAATTATATATATACAGTATATATGCAGGTAAAGGACCTGGCCCCTTTTTGCGATTCGGCACTGCGTCGCTTTACCTGACAATTGCGCGGTCGTGCGACGTGGCTCCCAAACAAAATTGGCATCCTTTTTTTCCCACAAATAGAGATTTCTTTTGGTGGTATTTGATCACCTCGGCGGTTTTTATTTTTTGCGCCATGAACAAAAATAGAGCGACAATTTTGAAAAAAAATATCAATATTTTTTACTTTTTTCTATAATAAATATCCCCAAAAAATATATAAAAAACATTTTTTTCCCTCAGTTTAGGCCGATGCGTATTCTTCTACATAATTTTGGAAGAAAAAAAATCGCAATAAGCATTTATTGATTGGTTTGCGCAAAATTTATAGGGCCAGATTCAGAAAGATCCGTGGATCTTTCTGCTGGCGTAACGTATCCCCGATACGTTACGCTGCTGTAAACATTCGCGCAAGTTCTTTATTCAGAAAGAACTTGTGCCATTATTTACCGCGGCGTAACGTATGTGTGGCGGCGTAAGGCCGCGCAATTCAAATGAATAAAGTGGGGGCGTGATTCATGTAAATGAATCATGACCCCACGTAATTCACGTTTTTTTTGGACGGCGCAGTGCACATGCGTGAAATCATGTCGCTTTTCCTCAATGAAAACGACGTGAACGTAACTAACGTCGAGCCCCATTCCCGAACGATTTACGCAAACGACGTAACCGACGTACAATTAGACACGGTCCCGATGTCCATACTTAACATTGGCTACGCCTCCTATAGCAAGGGTAACCTTACGCCGCTCAAACGCTTACGCAAACGACGTAAAATACGCCGCGCCGCCGCAAGTACGTTCCGGAATAACCGTAAATAGCTCATTTGCATATTTTAGGGGATAGTTTTATGGCATTTTTATTAATATTTTTTTTTATACTACTAATGGCGGCGATCAGCAATTTTTTGTGTGACTGTGACATTATGGCGGACACTTCGGACACTTTTCACACAGTTTTGGGACCATTGTCATTTATACAGCGATCAGTGCTAAAAAATACTCTGATTACTGTGAAAATGACAATTGAAGTTTAGGAGTTCACCACTAGGGGGGCGCTGAAGGGGTAATGTGTGACCTCATGTGTGTTTCTAACTGTAGGGGGGCGGGGCTGGACGTGTGACGTCATTGATCGCCTTTCCCTATATCAGGGAACAGACGATCACTGCCACTGTGAAGAACGGGGAAGGTTCTCCCCGTTCTTCAGCTCCGGGGACCGATCGCGGGACACCGGCGGCGATCGGGTCTGCGGGTCCTGTGGGTGTGTTCATAGAGCTTCGGGCCGCGACCCACGTGCCATTCTGCCGACGTATATCATCGTGCGGCGGTCCTTAAGGGGTTAAAGCCTGAAGGTTATGTAGAGCCCCCCCCCCAAAAAACATTTCTTCCTAGAAAATCCTAGAAAATAAAATGTTGGTGGTTCTAATTTTTGGGGTGACGAGAGACAAAAGGAGGTCATTGTGGGTTCTTCTTCTGTCCTCTCCTCCATGATATACATTCACTTTACATACTTTGCATTTCTTACATGGATCATATCACATGGATATATTAAATCCAAGTGGAATCTTTTTAGAATCTTAAAGATTTTTGTTCTTTTTATTGAATAATTGTTTTTATTGAGCAAATCTTTGAGATCTTTAAAACACATGCAATATTTCTTTTTTTCTCTCTTTTTTTTTTTTGTTTATAAACTTTTTTTATTGGGTACAAAACATTATATGATGGATCCAGAGAAATGCTGTATATACAAACAGTGGGCCAGATTCAGAGAGCCGTAACTCCTGTGTAACTGGTGTTAGACTGGAGTAATTTCAAATTACGCGCGTTTTCTAGCTAGTCGAAAACCTCAAACCATGAATAGACGGCTGCGGGCTTCAATTCGACTGGATTACGTGTTCGTACGCCTTCGGATCTACGCTGCAATAAAATTGCGGCCACTGGGTGGACTTCCCGTCGTTTTCCGCGTCGGGGTATGCTAATGAGCTTTTGCCGGCGATCCCCGAAATTACGATCTTCATTCGCAATCTCTTACGGCACCTTTAGTCATCTTTTTTTTTGCGTAACACTATACCAGCTTTTTGCTGCTCTAATATTAGACAGCCCATGTTAAGTATGGCCGGTCTGCCCCGGCGGATTGACTATTTGGGCACTCGGACACTGCCCGAGGGCACCATGCCACTAGGGGGCCCCATCAGGTTTGCCAGCCTAAAAAAAAACAGGGACAGTATGTAAAAATCTGTAATACAAGATTATAGCTGCCCCGCCTCTCCAGTACCTATTCTGTGTGTGTGTATTCTGTGTGTATATATTGTATGTGTGTGTGTATACTGTATAGCCCCATAATCTATTGCCTGGGGGCCCCATAATAAATTTTTTCCTGCGGCCCTATAATCTCCTATTGCCCGGGGGCCCCATGAGTTGTCAGTCCGCCCCTGGATACATTGCTTTGAATTTGCTGCCGCGTGGTGCTCGCGCTCAGAAGTGAATGCACACGTAAGTCCCGCCCACGTATGCAAACGCTGTTCAAACCACACATGTGAGGTATCGCCATGATCATTAGAGCGCCAGCAACAATTCAAGCCCTAGATCTCCTCTGTAAGTCTAAACCGGTAACCTGTAAAAAATTTCAAAGCGTCGCCTATGGAGATTTTTAAGTACCGAAGTTTGGCGCCATTCCATGAGTGTGCGCAATTTTAAAGCGTGACATGTTAGGTATCTATTTACTCGGCGTAACATCGTCTTTCATATTGTACAAAAAAATTGGGCTAACTTTACTGGTTTTTTTTTTTTTTTAATTCATGAAACCATTTTTTTCCCAAAAAAAGGCGTTTGAAAAATTATAGCGCAAATATCGTGCGAGATAAAACGTTGCAATGACCGCCGTTTTATACCGGCAAAAAGTATGAAGTATTCTGCTTTTTTTTCAAAATCGGAGCTCTTTTTTTTTACAAGGCTGAATTGTTTTATCGCAGAGGTGATCAATTACCACCGAAACAAAGCTCTATTTGTGGGGAAAAAAGGACGCCAATTTTGTTTGGGTACAATGTTGCATGACCGCACAATTGTCAGTAAAATCGACGCAGTGCAGAATCGCAAAAAATTGGTCATTGAGCAGCCAATTCTTCCGGGGCTGAAGTAGTTAATCCTAACCTGCAGTCTCAGCATGGCTCTACCAACATACTGTAAGCCACACGGGCACTGCAGGAGGTACACCACATGTTTGGGGTGGTGACAAGACACAAAAGGAGGTCATTGTGGGTTCTTCTTCCATCCTCTCCTCCATGATATACATTCACTTTACATTTCTTACATGGATCATATCTTCTTCTGTTGGGGCTTATCCACCAGAACAAGTGCCAAATATTCCGCATGGAGGAGGAGGAGTCTGGTAATATATATATAAAATCCAAGTGGAATCTTTTTAGAATCTTAAAGGTTTTTGTTCTTTTTATTGAATAATTGTTTTTATTGAGCAAATCTTTGAGATCTTTAAAACACATTGGCCAGTCTTACAACATTATATTTAACAAGAAGGAGAGGTCAGCATTGGGTGGCCTCCATGGTTCTTTCATGACAGGTTTCCATTAAAGTGTCAGCCTATACCAAAGCTGTATTTTACCTATTGGTGGAGTTGGCTAAAATATTTTTAGGATCTCAGTAGTGAGAAATGTGGGAACCTCTCATGATGGGTCCATCTGGTATACAGACCCAGGAACTCATCAGGGAGATGATGGGAACCTATCATGATAGGCCCAGCTGGCAGACAGTCCCAGAAACTCATCATGGTTTCGTGAGGGACGATGGTCAATGATCCATAATGGGAAGTCCTAGGAGACGAAACGCATCGGGTGGACTCCACTCCTGCCATATGTACTTTTAAGAGCTTGTCATATCTTCTAAATGTAAGTGTTCTCACTACATTAAAGTATTTTTTTATTATAAAACAGAATTACGATGGCCCCTTCTGTTCTCCTCTGTTTAAATCATCTTTACCATTATTATGGATGATTGACCATCGTCCCTTACGAAACCATCCTGCAAGGATATCCCCACTCTGAGGACAGTTGGGTGATCTTGGTCTAGCTTCCAAAGTGTCTAGTTACATCGGTGGCCTTACAATACAAGCTCGTTTGACCCATAGAACGTACTCTTTTTTTGGGGGTTCAAACTCTCCGGTAAGCCTTCTACCTATCGGTGGTGGTTCCCTTCACTTCAGTTATTTTTGCTCACCGTTTGTTCATCGCCTTGAGGTCAATATGAAGCTTTGAACTCTAATGCCCCGTACACACGATCGGAAATTCCGACAAGAAAAGTCCGATGTGAGCCTTTGGTCGGAAATTCCGACCGTCTTTAGGCCCCATCAGACTTTTGCTGTCAGAATTTCCACCAACAAAAGAGTGGGAGCAAGTTCTCTATTTTTCCAACGGAAAAGGTTCCTATCGGAATATCCGCTCATCTGTATGCAATTCTGATGCCCCAAAAAAAAAAACGTGCATGCTCAGAATCAAGCAGAAGAGCTGTACTGTCTATTGAACTTCATTGATCTTCATTGATGAGGGGACAGAATTCCTCCCAGTGACGGGGCAGAATTCCTCCCAGTGACAGGGCAGAATTCCTCCCAATGACGGGGCAGAATTCCTCCCAATGAAGGAACAGAAGTCCTCCCAGTGATGGGGCAGAATTCCTCCCAGTGACGGGGCAGAATTCCTCCCAATGATGGGGCAGAATTCCTCCCAATGATGGGACAGAAGTCCTCCCAGTGACGGGGCAGAATTCCTCCCAGTGACGGGGCAGAATTCCTCCCAATGATGGGGCAGAATTCCTCCCAATGATGGGACAGAAGTCCTCCCAGTGACGGGGCAGAATTCCTCCCAGTGACGGGGCAGAATTGCTCCCAGTGATGGGGCAGAATTACTCCCAGTGACGGGGCAGAATTCCTCTCAATGACACCAATAATGAGGCAGAATTCCTCCCAGTGATGGTGCAGAATTCTTCCCAATGACACCAATGATGGGGCAGAATTCCTCCCAATGATGGGGCAGAATTCTTTCCAATGACACCAATGATAGGGCAGAATTTCTGCCAATGACACCAATGATGGGGCAAAATTCCTCCCAGTGATGGGGCAGAATTCCTCCCAGTGATGGGGCAGAATCTTTCCCAATGACACCAATGACGGGGGAGAATTCCTCCCAATGACACCAATGATGGGGCAAAATTCCTCCCAGTGACTGGGCAGCATTCCTCCCAATGACACAAATGATGGGGGATTTTGTACTCCTGATAGCCACAGTCCGGCCCCCTTAGAGTCTGGAGGACGGTAATCCGGCCCTTTGTTTAGAAAGTTTGGAGACCCCTGGTGTAACGGAATGACCCGTGACAGACTGAGATATTCCTATGTCTAGGGTCACCTTATGTCCACTAGGGCCATAGGGTGACAAAGAATCATAATTAATTCATATTACATGAGATGGGACATTATTAATACTTCATATTTCAGGACTGAGATATCACAAGGAGTTCATGATGACATGACCAGGTCAGCCAGACAGTGAGTCATACCTTTGTATAATAGGCTATTGAAATATCTTAAGGTGTTGGCTATTCACTGTAAAGACATTCCGTTGAAGGTGTTGATTGCACCCACTCTCACAAGACTCTGCCATTGTGTGATAAAGCTGTCTAGATAACTTATTCAACTAGATGTCTGTGTTATTATTCAAGGTTAATTGAACCCTATTGATGATACGGTGCCGTCATGTCTAGCTACCAATTAAAGAATTATCCTCAGTGAGTGAATAGGGGGGTGGAGATTGCATTGTCCTGTGACTAACTGCATTATGCTTGAGACTGTATAAGAAGCTGAGAAAATACCAATAAATTGTCATATATTTGGAAGCAAGTACGGAGCTCTGTCTCGTCTTATTCTGGGAAAGGATATGGATCGTGTATGCAATATTGTCGGAGTGTGTCAGAAAAGCTTGTCGTGGATGGATGGAAGGTCGTAAGCGGTGGTGACCGTTACATTTGGTGGCACAGCAGTGGGATGATTCCATCATTAGAAGGACGGCTACAAGGACACATGACAATGGAGACGCTGTATGAAAGGATGAAGCTCTCTTCCCTCATGGACTTACTGGAGAGCCGGGGCAGACCGGCCAGCAACCTTAAGAAAAGGGACATTATCGCAGAACTGGTCGAAATGGATAGAGCTAAAAGGCCCACCGTAACGGACAGGACACCCGAGGAAGAAAGTTTTGATCGGGCTGTTAACCTAAGACTGGCACATTATGGTCCTAACCCTCCACCGGAGATCAGGGACTGAGTTATTGCGGCTCTGAATGCCACCTTGCTACAGAGAAGAAGTGCTGCAGCAGCTGAAGTCACAGCAGCATCAACTAAAGAGAGAGGAGAGGTGCAGATACCAGTCTCCATGGAAGAGGAATTCCAAAGAAGGTTACAAGAGATGCGGATACAGCATAGAGGACCCGTATCAGAGGAGGTCCTGTTGGGATGGTCGGATGTGATTCGGTGCCAACTCTGGAAGGAAGCACTAGCTCAGGAGCAGCAAAACCAAGGAAAGGTCCTGCCCTCCATCTATGCAAGGTACTGGCCGCAGTATGACGTACGAATGCTGTTGTTGGGGGAACAACCGAAGCAGGAGTGGACAGCTGAGTTAAGCAGGCTGATCCGGGCAGAGATGCAGCTGGATGAAAGCTACAGAGCCCTCCAGTGGTATGTAGCCCAAGAATGCCCGTGGTCAGCAGATGACAGCCCCACAGAAGGCTATGACTGTGATGGCCTGGGATTATTGTATTGGAGGATGTCCAGTGATCCCGACTTCAGGGATGATCGGGAGTGGCGCTTGGAGGACATAATGGAGCACAGAGAGGAAAAATTGAATATCTCGGGAGGCCACTGGTCACAGGAAGATTTAGAATTTCTGGCCATTCAAGAATGGGAGCTGGAGGTCGCCTACAGACAGCTGCTAGACTCGGCTCAGCAGCAGGGTGGGACTCCCATTGCCTGGGACTATGAGGAAAGGTCAGATAACTGTAAAAAATCCTGGCTGATGAATCGGCAGTGGAAAATATGGAGATTTTCATCCCTAAAGCCGAAGCGGATGGTGTGGAGTTCCAGAGAGTCGGGGCGGTTGGCCCCTCCCTCCAGCAACAAGCTGAGGTGGTAAAGCTTTTACCCCCAGCTGAATCACTGGTAACAGAGCAGGGTGCCCCAGGCCTCTGCTCCCAACTAGCAGAAGAGGGGGACCCTGTGGTAGTGGAAGAGACTGTGGT
Source organism: Rana kukunoris (assembly GCA_029574335.1). NCBI lineage: Eukaryota > Metazoa > Chordata > Amphibia > Anura > Ranidae > Rana > Rana kukunoris. The sequence continues at coordinate 29,042 of JAJQKJ010000217.1, forward strand.
CCCCACTCACAGCAACCCAGCGGAAGAGCTGGCAACAGAACAGAGGGACACGAACCTCTGCTCTTCACTAACGGAAGAGGGGGACCCTGTGGTAGTGGATGGGACTGTGGTCTCCACTGACAGCAACCCAGCGGAAGAGCTGGCAACAGAACAGAGGGTCACGGACCTCTTCTCTCCACTAACGGAAGAGGGGGACCCTGTGGTAGTGGATGGGACTGTGGTCTCCACTCACAGCAACCCAGTGGAAGAGCTGGCAACAGAGCAGAGTGCCCCAGGCCTCTGCTCCTCACTAACAGAAGAAGGGGTTCCTGGGGTAGTGGATGGGACTTCAGTCTCCACTGGCACAACCCTAGAAAATGGTACAGGACTGGGACAGGAGGATGTCGGCTTTGCTTTGCAAGCACCGGGGTTTTTTTCACCAAGCACCAGTGGATGGGACTTCAGTCTCCACTGGTATAACCCCAGGAAGGGGGGGCAGTTGGCCCAGACCCCCAACAGCATGATGGACTTAGCCCAGCCACACTGCCTTCTCCCCAGTGGCAGGCGTGTTCTCTGAGAGAGGCAGAGGTTGGCGGGGTGAGTAATGCTCAGTTTGGAGCCATTTATTTGGGGTACAGTATGGATACCAGCATTGGAGGACTGAAACTACTGACGGACTTCGGAGTCAACCCGTTTGGGGTTCCCCCCTGTGTCCGTCTCCCACCGAAAGGGTAGAGGTGTAACGGAATGGCCCGTGACAGACTGAGATATTCCTATGTCTAGGGTCACCTTATGTCCACTAGGGCCATAGGGTGACAAAGAATCATAATTCATATATTACATGAGATGGGACATTATTAATACTTCATATTTCAGGACTGAGATATCACAAGGAGTTCATGATGACATGACCAGGTCAGCCAGACAGTGAGTCATACCTTTGTATAATAGGCTATTGAAATATCTTAAGGTGTTGGCTATTCACTGTAAAGACATTCCGTTGAAGGTGTTGATTGCACCCACTCTCACAAGACTCTGCCATTGTGTGATAAAGCTGTCTAGAGAACTTATTCAACTAGATGTCTGTGTATTATTCAAGGTTAATTGAACCCTATTGATAATACGGTGCCGTCATGTCTAGCTACCAATTAAAGAATTATCCTCAGTGAGTGAATAGGGGGGTGGAGATTGCATTGTCCTGTGATGAACTGTATTATGCTTGAGACTGTATAAGAAGCTGAGAAAATACTAATAAATTGTCATATCTTTGAAAGCAAGTGCAGAGCTTGAGTCTCGTCTTGTTTATGGGAATGGATATGGATCGTGTATGCAAGATTGTCGCTGTGTGTCAGATAAGCTTGTCGTGGTTGGATGGAAGGTCGTAAGCGGTGGTGACCGTTACACCTGGTTTATGGTTTTCACTCATTTTCCGTCACCTAAGTGTTTAGATTTATTATGTATATTCATTTGTATGACGTTATTTCAAGTTTATTTCAATTCACGAAGCGCTACATTATTTGTTCCCATATTGTCATTTAACCATTTCCGTACCGTAGGATGTTATATGAAGTCCTGGACTTCAGTGGGGGATATCTGAATGATGGGGGCAGCTACAGGCATCATTCTGATATCCTTTTTTACAGGCAGCGATTCTGCGCACCATAAGAACGATCTTAGCGGCGGTTCCGCCACTTGATCGTTCTTACAGGTGGCGGAAGGAGAAATGGAGGGGACACCCCCCCCGCTCTTGCAGCCATCTGGTGCTTCTCCGGACTCTCCCATGCCATTGGAGGCCTGGAGAACGAATCGTCCGCCGCCTAATGAAGAGCATAGAGATGCCCAGTGACCAGATGGTCACCAAGCATCTCTATGACTGTCGGAGGCCCGGGAGCGACTTTATGACATCACGCCCGGGTACCCAGAAGTAAACAAAGCCTGGAAGAGAGATGTGGCGTCCTGTTGACCCCGCCTCTCTCCATAAAGAGGACCTGTCACACACATTCCTATTACAAGGGATGTTTACATTCCTTGTAATAGGAATAAAAGTGATCAAGAATTTTTTATTTTTTTTTAAAAGTGCAAAAAAAAAAAGTAAAATAAAAATAAAATATATATAAAAAATATATATAAATATAAAAAAAATATTTAAAGCGCCCTGTCCCCAGTAGCTTGAGCTCTGATGCGAACGCACATGTAAGTCCCGCCCACATATGTAAACGCCGTTCAAACCACGCATGTATCGCCGCGTGCCTAATGCCTACGGCACTATAAAGGGGAAGTTCCGTTCGAATGGCGCCACCCTTTGGGCTGCTTTTGCTAATTTCTCTATCTCATAACTTGCTTCTGAACATGCGCATTTTCTTCCTCCCCTCGTTAAAGCGTGCGAACGACCGTTTTTTATAACGAGAAAGGTGCAATTTTTCAAATTAGTCGTGAAAATATTCATGTGTGAGGCGCCGTACACACGGCCGAGGTTCTCGCTGAAAATCAGCGAGAACCTCGCTGGAAAGCACATTCCAGCGAGGACCTCGGCCGTGTGTACGGTCTCTCGGCGAGCTTCCCGTCGGGAAGCCCGTCGAGCCGAAATAGAGAGCACGCTCTCTATTTCCTCGACGGCCCGCCTGGAAGAATGGCTGGTTGCCATTCCCGACGGGCGGGTCGCCGAATTCGACGGCCGGGGGGGGGCAGAGAACCTCGACGCCTCAGCTACAGCTACCGAGCATTTTCTCGACGAGAAAAATGTGTGTTAAAAATGTAGAACCTGCTCTAATTTTTCTAGTCGTTTTTTCACGTCGTAGTTTTTAATGTCTTAGTTTTTCACTTCTTAGTTTTTCACGTCTTAGTTTTTCACGCCGTAAATGTGTATGCTTTAACGACTGGGAAAAAACGTGTATTCTCAGAAGCAAGTTATGAGACGGGGAAATTAGCAAAAGGAACTCAAAGCGTGGCGCCATTCAAATAGTGACGTCGTACGTGTTGTACATAACTTGTACACCGCGCTTTGCTCAAGCATTTTTTTTTCACGAACGTGTGTATGCAAGGCAGGCTTGAGAGAAATCACGAAAAATCACGTCGAGAAAAACGTCGTTTTTTTTTTAATGACGTGTATAACGGTCGTGTGTACGCGGCATTAGAGTGAGAGCAATCATTCTAGCACTAGACCTCCTCTGTAACTGTAAAAAAATAAATAAAGCTTCGCCTATTTTTATATCTCGAAGTTTGGCAGCCATTCCATGAGTGTGCGCAATTTTGAAGCGTGACATGTTAGGTATCTATTTACTCGCCGTAACATCATCTTTCATATTTTACAAAAAAATTGGGCTAACTTTACTGTTTTGTTATTTTTTAATTCATGAAACCATTTTTTTTTTCCAAAAAATAGGCGTTTGAAAAATTATTGCGCAAATACAGTGCGAGATAAAACGTTGCAATGACTGCCATTTTATTCCCTAGGGTGCTAAAAATATATATATATATATATAGGGCCAGATTCAGAAAGAGTTATGCCAGCATATGTCGAGATACGCCGCGTAAGTGTAAAGTTGAGCCGGCTTATCTTTGCGCCGTACCCACAAAACTAGATACGCCTGAAAATAGGGGGCCAGATCCACATACAAATAGATCGGCGTAGCGTATCAGAGATACGCTACGCCGCCGTATTTTACCTGGCTCTAAGTCGAATCCAGGAAGATTTCGGGCCGTAAGGTACGGCGGCGTAGTGTATTTCTCGCGGCGGAATCGAAATACGCGATTAAGGGGCGTGAAGCATTTAAATTAGGCGCGTCCCCACGGTGATCGAACTGCGCATGCTCCATTCTGAAATTTCCCGCAGTGCATTGCGGGAAATACATCATTTTTTTTTTGTAGTGTAATTTACGTACATTTCTATTCACAAACGACTTACGCAAAAAAAATTGAAATTTCGACGCGGGAACGACGGCCATACTTAACATGGGCAGTCTAACTATAGACCGAATAATAGCAGCTTTAACTTTACGCCGGAAAAAGCCGACTAGCGACGATGTTAGAGAATGCAACGGCCGTTCGTAACTTCGTGGATCGCCGTAAAAAGCTAATTTGCATAACCGACGCGGAAAACGACGCGAACTCCACCGAGCGGGCGCGCAAAAAGATTGCAGCGTAGATCCGAAGGCGTACGAAGACATAAGCCTGTCGGATCGAAGCCCGAAGCCGCCGTATCATGGTTTGAGGTTCACACTAATGATACGACGCAGGGAATTTGAAAGTACTCCGGCCGATCAGGAGATATCAGGAGATAGACCGGCGTACTGCCTCTGTGGATCTGGCCCAGGCTTCCTCCAACCGGTGTAACGTTTCTTTCTGTGCCGGCGTAACTTAGGCTCATGCAAAAATATGTAGAGAAAAACCGGGACGGCCGCACTCCAAAAAAATGGTTCATTTTAATAAAACTTGTCACAACATGAACACGTCACAGCAAAAAATCTGAAGAAAAGCTGACGCGTTTCACACTATCATACAGTGCTTTTTATGTGCTCTTTCAGTCCAGGTTTTTCATTCATACTTGTCTGCATTATGCGTATATAAATCACGCATTAACCCATTCATTCACTTATTACACATTATAGTTCTGCACTTTTAGAGATTTCTATGGTCAATGGATGAAAGGGGGTGTGGCTATGGACATGTGGGAGACACTTTCAGCACTACTTGTGTGTTTCCCTCATTAGCCAATTAATCAATTGGCTTTGAGGGTGTTTACACAATTGCTTTCTATGTTCAATAGAGTATGGGCCAGATTCAGGAACAGTTAGGCTGGCGGATCCAGTGATCCGCCAGCCTAACTGTCACTTTGAGCCGGCGTTTCTGTTTTCTGTAACCAGAAAACAAGAAACGCCGGGTTGAAGCTCCGATGCGAGCAGCGTAACTGAGTTTCGCCATCGCATCGTTACTTCAACTTAAAAATGGCGCCGGGGGCGTTCCCGCCGATTTCCGCTCTAAAAATATGTTAATGAGCGGAAATCGGCAATTCACGATCGCATTCCGGCGCGACGCAGTGACGTTACGACGTTTCCGGACGGGATACGCGGCGCATAGTTTATACCTACATGGGGTTGGAATATCCTATGTTAGGTATAGGCGTCGTCATTGCGTCGGAAAAAAATAAAAAAACGTCGCTTGCGTAAAACGGTCATGAATGGGAATGTGACGTCATTGACGTTCATTCACAGATTTTGGAGCATGCGCACGGGGATGTTTTGACACTCGACGCATGCGCAGTACGTTGGCGGCGGGATCGCGCTTAGTTAGCATACTACACGCCCCCGTACCCGCCCAATTTGAATTCCGCCGGCTCATTTGCGATGCGCTGCCACAACTTTAGGAGCAAGTGCTTCGTGAATGACAGCACTTGCTCCTAAAATTTCTGCAGCGCAACGCAAATGAGAAGCGTTACTCCAGAGCAAAGATGCGCCAATCTACCTGAATCTGGCCCTATAAATTTATTTTTCTCTGCCATGCACATCTAGCTATGAATAAGCACCGTATGATAGTGAGACACGCGTCAGCTTATCTTCTGATTTTTTGCTGTGACATGTTCATGTTGTGACCAGTTTTATTAAAAGGAACCATTTTTTTGGAGTGCGGCCGTCCCGGTTTTTCTCTATACATTTTTGCATATCATTGCAGTGCCGGCACCCAGGCGTTTGGACTCCACTTTGCAGTTCCCTGGGACCTCTGAGCGGTAAACTTTCTTTCTCATCCCATACTGGACTTTGGAACTTAGGCTCATATTTATGCTGGACGCATCTGGCGCGCCCATTGATTTCCTATTCAAATAGGCAAATGAGGGAGATATGCCGATTCGTGAACGTATTAGGGTCCGGCGCAGGCTAAGTCCACCGAGCGGAAGTGTTAAGTCCGGCGTAAAGTTATTCCTACAAATAGCTGCTTTATCTTTGCACCTGATGGACACAGGTCAGCTGGAGAGCAGCTACAGCAGCACCGTTACCCAGGGCAGCCATCAGAAATTATGGGGCCCCTTACACAAAACCTCTGGGCCCTTTAATAGAGAAAAAAGAGAGAATATATATATATATAAAAGTAAAAAGAAAGAAAATAATATAATATATATATATATATATATAAATAAAAGAAATAAAAAAGATATAAAATTTTTTTTTTTTTATATAAAAAAAGGGGGGTTGCCTTACAGGTGTACTGCCTGTACCCCCCTGATGGCGGCCCTGCCGTTACCGACAAACTTAGCAAGCTGAGCAACCCCACTTGCTAGGGGCAGCCGTGGTCCTAGCAGCCATCTCACAGCAAAAGTACTTTCCCGGGGGGGGGGGGGGAATAAAACTGGATGTTCTTTTGCATCTGCCGGGCGAATGTCTGGGCGTATTTTTAGGCTGGGCGTAAGTTGGGCCGGCGTATCTCTGTAAGTTGTGTCGGCATAGTTGTCAGCATGCTCACAAGGGAACGGACGTACTGAGCATGCTCCGTTCAAGATACGCCAGGAGTAAATCACTAGACCACCATTTGCATAAAGACACACCCACTTACACTTGCGCCGGCTTACGCCGACTAAATTAAGTTACGCCGGCACAAACTTAGGAGCAAGTGCTTGGTGAATACTGTATTTGCCTCACTAGTTTGCGTCGGCGGAACGTATATGCGTTGCGTTATGCCGGCACAAAGATGCGCCCATCTACCTGAATCTGGCCCATAATGTTTGGGGTTCTGAGTAATTTTCTAATGCTGATTTTTACATGAGGGAGAGAAGTAGCGGTATAGGCGCGGTGTGGAAGTGGGTAATTTGGCCTCGCCACCTTCCATGTCTGTCCCATCTCTATGTTATGTTGTGTAGTCCCGTCACTAATGTAGATTTTCCTCTCCTCCGTAGGGTCATCCCCTCTATACAGTGGCATGAACTTTGTTACCGCTTATATGGAAGTCTCTCCGTGGGGAACAACCCAGTTTGAGCTCATCCTGAACGGGATGGACTGCTGCGCCTCGGTCAACGTGACAATACAAGGTTGTAACTTCTCCCAGGTCGTTACCCTACAACAAGGAGAAATGGTCGCCCTCTCTATTCCAACCAATGTGATGCTCAATGGGAGTTCCATCTCCTCTGCAGGAGTCCTTGTGATTTCCTCCAATAGCAGTATATCTGTCATCTCCAAGGTCCGGAGGACTGGTGGCTACGACTGGTCATACGTCTACCCAGTGGATCTTCTAGACAAAGAATACTACGCCCTCACGCCCATCTCAGCCTTTCCAAGCAACGCCCAATTTGCCATATTGAACCTGGACCAGGCAAATTCGATCACCGTGACGTTATATGGCGGCACCGTCAAATTCCAGGGCCAGTCCTTTACATCCGGAAGCTCAACAAGTTTCCAGCTCTCCCCCTACCAAGGCGCCCAGTTCCAGCTGCTCGGCGGCGACCTCTCGGGATCCTTCATACAAGCCACTAAACCCGTCGCCGTTCTGAGCGGCCATGAAGAATACCTGAAATATCCCTTGTATTCCTACGGCTACGTCTTTGAGCAGCTGCTCCCTGAAATTAACTGGGGAAGATCGTTTGTTTTGCCGCCGCTGTCCTTCCACCCACGGAACGACGATGTCATTCTGGTGATGGCGTCTCAAGGCACCAATCTGAACGTGTATAACGGGTCTGTGGTGGTGGCCTCTGAGAGTCTTTCAAGGGGAATCGTTTTTGCGCAGAAAATGAATACGGACGCTCTCTGGATAACTGCCGATCACGATGTGATGGTCGTGTTTGTCTGCACCGGGGGTCCCATGAAGGCCAACACAACCCTAGCTCCCTTCATGACCAATGTGGTGGCCACCACCGACCTAGGGACTTCCCAGGTGGTTCATGCTCCCGCCGGCTTTACCACCAATCTGCTGGTAGTTACCACTAGTGGCAAAATGTCAGGTACGGCGGTGGACGGAATCTCACTCTCACCGAACACCACCTGGAACGACGAAGACTTCAAGACTCTGAAATACACCTGGGTGGAGCTGACCATCTCCCCGCGATCTCACTATGTTCAGCAACTTCTGAATGACGATGTCTTTGTCGTGTCCTACAGCACTGCTGGTAACCATTGTATTTACAGTATTTTCTTATTCCTACAGCCACAGTTACTGAAATAACGTCACCCCACACTTACTGAAAGTATAGATTTGACCAACGGCCTACTTACCAAGGTTTCAGAATTAACATCTGAGATATTAAACCCCTCCCATTGGTCTTTCCTAGCTCCGCCCTAAAAAAACAGAAGATGTTCCCTTCCCAACCTGGGAAGACCTAAAGTATTAATACTGCCCCTCTAATATTAGGAACGTTGGAATGCAATGAAGGTCATCAGTAGATAAATAGTAAAGAGTAAATCCTATCCCCCCCTCCAAACCCCCCATCCCATCACATATCTCCTTCCGAAAATCCACCCTCCCCACACAACCCCCCCCCCCCCCCCCAATCCTCAAATATCCAACCCATGAAAATCTCCATCCCCAAAATCTTTGCTTTCGGCACAACTCATCTCTCAAATCACCTTCCCATCAAAATCCCCCATGCCAGCACAAATCTTCTCGCCTACCCCAATCCCCTGGCACAAATACTCTCCCCCAACACAAATATCCAACCCAATGAAAATCTCCTTCCCCAGAATCTTTCCTTTCAGCACAACTCCTCTCCCAAATCAACTTCCCCTAAAAAACTTCCATCCCAGCACAAATCTTCCCCCCTAACCCAAATCACCTGGCACAAACACTCTCCCCCAACACAAATATCCAACCCAATGAAAATCTCCTTCCACCAAATCTTTCCTCCCAGCCAACTCCTCAGCCACATCACCTTCCCTCAAATCCCCCCGTCCCAGCACAAATCTTCTCCTTCTATCCAAATCCCCTGGCACAAATACTCTCCCCTCAGTACAAATATCCAACCCCCCACAAAAATCTCCTTCCCCAAAATCTTTCCTTTCAGCACAACTCCTCTCCCAAATCACCTTCCCCTAAAAAAAACTCCCATCCCAGCACAAATCTCCCCCCCCTACCCAAATCACCTGGCACAAACACTCTCCCTCAACACAAATATCCAACCCAATGAAAATCTCCTTCCCCAAAATCTTTCCTTTCAGCCAACTCCTCTCCCAAATCACCTTTGCTTAAATCCCCCACCCCAGCTCCAATCTCCCACCTTACCCAAATCACCTGGCACAAGTTCTCTTCCTCAACACAAATATCCAACACAACAAAAATCTCCTTCCCCAAAATCTTGACTCCCAAATCACCTTCCCCTAAAAAACTCCCATCCCAGCACAAATCTTCCCCCTACCCAAATCCCCCAGCACAAATATCCAACCCCACAATAATCTTCTTCCCCAAAATCTTTCTTCCCAGCCAACTCCTGTCCTACATCACCTTCCCCCAACCCCCCCACCCCAATCCAAAAACCAATTTTTTTCCCTACCCAGGTCCCCTGGCACAAATCCCCTCCCCCAACACAAATATCCAACCCAATGAAAATCTCCTTCCCCAAAATCTTTCCTCCCAGTCAACTCCTCTCCCACATCACTTTCCCCCAACCCCCAATCCAAACACCAATCTTCTTCCCTACCCAAATCCCCTGGCACAAATCCCCTCCCCCAACACAAATATCCAATCAAACGAAAATCTCCTTCCCCAAAATCTTTCCTCCCAGTCAACTCCTCTCCCACATCACTTTCCCCCAACCCCCAATCCAAACACCAATCTTCTTCGCTACCCAAATCCCCTGGCACAAATCCCCTCCCCCAACACAAATATCCAATCAAACGAAAATCTCCTTCCCCAAAATCTTTACTCCCAAATCACCTTCCCCTAAAAAAAACCATCAACGCACCAACCTCACCAAAATCCCCTGGCACAACTACTCTCCTCCAACACAAATATCTAACCCAACAAAAATCTCCTTCCACCAAATATTTCCTCCCAGCCAACTCCTCAGCCACATCACCTTCCCTCAAATCCCCCGTCCCAGCACAAATCTTCTCCTTCTATCCAAATCCCCTGGCACAAATACTCTCCCCTCAGTACAAATATCCAACCCCCACAAAAATCTCCTTCCCCAACACAAATATCCAATCAAACGAAAATCTCCTTCCCCAAAATCTTTACTCCCAATCACCTTCCCCTAAAAAAAACCCCATCAACGCACCAACCTCACCAAAATCCCCTGGCACAAATACTCTCCTCCAACACAAATATCTAACCCAACAAAAATCTTCTTCCCCAAAATCTTTCCTCCCAGCCAACTCCTCTCCCAAATCACCTTCCCCCAACCCCCCAATCCAAACACCAATCTTCTCCCCTACCCAAATCCCATGGCACAAATATTCTCCCGCCAGAACAAATATCCAACCTCACAAAAATCTTCCCTTTCGGTATAAATCCTCTCCCAAATCACCTTCACCTCCAAAAAAATCTCCTATCCCAGCACCAACCCCCCCACAACACAATGGGGCTGATTTACTAATGAATCTGCGCTGCGCCGGTACATGCCTTAATTAGTGCGCTGGATGAATCCCTAATTAGGCGCATGAACCGGCGGCAGCAGCAGCGCGATGTGATTGATAACTAAAGCCGCCGCCGAACTCCCTGTATAAGTCTATGGGGGGAAATCTTAATAGTGAATTTTAAAGGCTAATCTGCAAGTTTTGTCCTAAAAAGTGTTTGGGGACCTCAGTCCTGCCCCAGGGGACATGTATCAATGCTTTTTTTATTTTTAAAAATGGCCGTTTTTTTGGGAGCAGTGATTTTAATAATGCTAAAAGTGCAATAATAAAAGTGTAATTTTTCTTTAAATTTCGTACTATGGGGGTCTCTAATGTCAGCATGTGAAAAAGCGCATGTTTCCCGTGGTTAGAACTGTCTCTGCACAAAATGTCATTTTTCAAAGGAAAAAAGCCATTTAAAACTGACTCGCGGCTATAATGAATTGTCGGCTCCCGGCAATTGCAGGAGAATTCATTCATTAAAAAAAGGGAAAAAAAAAGCGTGGGGGTCCCCCAAATTCAATAACCAGACCCTTTAGGTCTGGTATGGATATTAAGGGGAACCCCGCCGTCAATTTTTTAAAAAAAATGACGTGGGGTTCCCCCCAAATATCCATAACCAGACCCTTCGGGTCTGGTGTGGAATTTAAGGGGAACTCCACTCCAAATTAAAAAAAAAATGGCGTGGAGTCCCCCCTAAAATCCACACCAGACCCCTTATCCGAGCACGTTGACCTGGCCGGCCGCAGAAAAGAGGGGGGGACAGAGCGCGGCCCCCCCCCTCTCCTGAACCGCACCAGGCCACATGCCCTCAACATTGGGAGGGTGTTTTGGGGTGCCCCCCAAAACACCTTGTCCCCATGTTGATGAGGACAAGGGTCTCTTCCCCACAACCCTTGCCCGGTGGTTGTGAGGGTCTGCGGGCAGGAGGCTTATCGAAATCTGGAAGACCCCTTTAACAAAGGGGCCCCCCAGATCCCGGCCCCCCCCCTGTGTGAAATGGTAATGGGGTACCTTGTACCTCTACCATTTCACGAGAAAAAAAATGTAAAGGGTTAAAAAAGACAAGAGCCGGTTTTTGACAAGTCCTTTATTATCTTCTTTCTTCTTTTCTTCGGGTTTCTTCTTCCTCCTCCTTCTTCTTCCTCTGCTTCTGTCTTGGGTCTTCTATTCCCGCATCTTGCCCGGCGTGTTCTTCCATCTTCTGTTCCTCCCGCTGTCCTTCTCGTCCGCATCTTCTTCTCCTTCTTCTTCTTCGCCGGAGGCGCCGCTTCCAATTGAAATCCCCGCTGTCTGCCGGACCACGCCCCCCCCTCTGACGCCACGGGCAAGCTCTTAGGAGTGTGCTGCCAGTGCGTCAGAGGGGGGCGTGGTCACATGTCAGAGGGCGGCCAATTCAATTTGAAGCTCGTGCGCGGCTTTTTCTTTGCCAGAGTCGCCGCTTCCAATTGAATTGCCCGCTTTCTGGAACATGTGACCACGCCCCCCTCTGACGCACTGGCACCACACGGGGACTTTCCTAAGAGCTCGCCCGTGGCGTCAGAGGGGGGGCGTGGTCCGGCAGACAGCGGGGATTTCAATTGGAAGCGGCCGCTCCGGCGAAGAAGAAGAAGAAGAAGATGCGGACGAGAAGGACAGCGGAAGAAGATGGAAGAACACGCCGGGCAAGATGCGGGAATAGAAGACCCAAGACAGAAGCAGAGGAAGAAGAAGATGGAGGAGGAAGAAACCCGAAGGAAAGAAGAAAGAAGATAATAAAGGACTTGTCAAAAACCGGCTCTTGTCTTTTTTTACACTGACACTTTTTTTTACTCGTGAAATGGTAGAGGTACAAGGTACCCCATTACCATTTCACACAGGGGGGGGGCCGGGATCTGGGGGGCCCCTTTGTTACAGGGGTCTTCCAGATTTCGATAAGCCTCCCGCCCGCAGACCCCCACAACCACCGGGCAAGGGTTGTGGGGAAGAGACCCTTGTCCTCATCAACATGGGGACAAGGTGTTTTGGGGGGCACCCCAAAACACCCTCCCAATGTTGAGGGCATGTGGCCTGGTGCGGTTCAGGAGAGGGGGGGGGCCGCGCTCTGTCCCCCCCTCTTTTCTGCGGCCGGCCAGGTCAACGTGCTCGGATAAGGGGTCTGGTGTGGATTTTAGGGGGGACTCCACGCCATTTTTTTTTTAATTTGGGGTGGAGTTCCCCTTAAATTCCACACCAGACCCGAAGGGTCTGGTTATGGATATTTGGGGGGACCCCCACGTCATTTTTTTTAAAAATTGATGGCGGGGTTCCACTTAATATCCATATCAGACCTGAAGGGTCTGGTTATTGAATTTGGGGGGACCCCCACGTCATTTGAATAATTTTTTTTAAATTCGTACCATGGGGGGGGGGGGGATGTCAGCAGGTGAATAAAGCGCACTTTTCCTGCGGTTAGAAATATGTCTTTGCACAAAATGACATTCTGAAAAAAAAAAAAAAAAAAAAAAAAAGCCATTTAAAACTGACTCGCGGCAATAATGAATTGTCAGCTCCTGGAAATTGCAGGAGAATTCATTCATAAAAAAACGAAAACAAAAAGCGTGGGGGTCCCCCCAAATTCAATAACCAGACCCTTTAGGTCTGATATGGATATTAAGGGGAACCCCGCCGTCAATTTTTTAAAAAAAATGACGTGGGGTTCCCCCCAAATATCCATAACCAGACCCTTCGGGTCTGGTGTGGAATTTAAGGGGAACTCCACCCCAAATTTAAAAAAAAATGGCGTGGAGTCCCCCCTAAAATCCACACCAGACCCCTTATCCGAGCACGTTGACCTGGCCGGCCGCAGAAAAGAGGGGGGGACAGAGCGCGGCCCCCCCCCTCTCCTGAACCGCACCAGGCCACATGCCCTCAACATTGGGAGGGTGTTTTGGGGTGCCCCCCAAAACACCTTGTCCCCATGTTGATGAGGACAAGGGTCTCTTCCCCCACAACCCTTGCCCGGTGGTTGTGGGGGTCTGCGGGCGGGAGGCTTATCGAAATCTGGAAGACCCCTTTAACAAAGGGGCCCCCCAGATCCCGGCCCCCCCCCTGTGTGAAATGGTAATGGGGTACCTTGTACCTCTACCATTTCACGAGAAAAAAAAAGTGTCAGTGTAAAAAAAGACAAGAGCCGGTTTTTGACAAGTCCTTTATTATCTTCTTTCTTCTTTCCTTCGGGTTTCTTCTTCCTCCTCCTTCTTCTTCCTCTGCTTCTGTCTTGGGTCTTCTATTCCCGCATCTTGCCCGGCGTGTTCTTCCATCTTCTTCCGCTGTCCTTCTCGTCCGCATCTTCTCCTTCTTCTTCTTCTTCGCCGGAGCGGCCGCTTCCAATCGAAATCCCCGCTGTCTGCCGGACCACGCCCCCCCTCTGACGCCACGGGCAAGCTCTTAGGAAAGTCCCCGTGTGGTGCCAGTGCGTCAGAGGGGGGCGTGGTCACATGTTCCAGAAAGCGGGCAATTCAATTGGAAGCGGCGACTCTGGCAAAGAAAAAGCCGCGCACAAGCTTCAAATTGAATTGCCCGCCCTCTGACATGTGACCACGCCCCCCTCTGACGCACTGGCAGCACACTCCTAAGAGCTTGCCCGTGGCGTCAGAGGGGGGGGGGGGCGTGGTCCGGCAGACAGCGGGGATTTCAATTGGAAGCGGCCGCTCCGGCGAAGAAGAACAAGAAGGAGAAGAAGATGCGGACGAGAAGAACAGCGGAAGAAGATGGAAGAACACGCCGGGCAAGATGCGGGAATAGAAGACCCAAGACAGAAGCAGAGGAAGAAGAAGGAGGAGGAAGAAGAAACCCGAAGGAAAGAAGAAAGAAGATAATAAAGGACTTGTCAAAAACCGGCTCTTGTCTTTTTTAACCCTTTACATTTTTTTTCTCGTGAAATGGTAGAGGTACAAGGTACCCCATTACCTTTTCACACAGGGGGGGGGCCGGGATCTGGGGGGCCCCTTTGTTAAAGGGGTCTTCCAGATTTCGATAAGCCTCCTGCCCGCAGACCCCCACAACCACCGGGCAAGGGTTGTGGGGAAGAGACCCTTGTCCTCATCAACATGGGGACAAGGTGTTTTGGGGGCACCCCAAAACACCCTCCCAATGTTGAGGGCATGTGGCCTGGTGCGGTTCAGGAGAGGGGGGGGGCCGCGCTCTGTCCCCCCCTCTTTTCTGCGGCCGGCCAGGTCAACGTGCTCGGATAAGGGGTCTGGTGTGGATTTTAGGGGGGACTCCACGCCATTTTTTTTTTATTTGGAGTGGAGTTCCCCTTAAATTCCACACCAGACCTGAAGGGTCTGGTTATGGATATTTGGGGGGAACCCCACGTCATTTTTTTTAAAAATTGATGGCGGGGTTCCCCTTAATATCCATACCAGACCTAAAGGGTCTGGTTATTGAATTTGGGGGGACCCCCACGCTTTTTTTTTGGTGTTTTTAATGAATGAATTCTCCTGCAAATTCCAAGAGCTGACAATTCATTATAGCCGCGAGTCAGTTTTAAATGGCTTTTTTCCTTCAGAATGTCATTTTTCACATGCTGACATTACACCCAGGGCCGCCATCAGGGGGGTACAGGCAGTACACCTGCAGGGCCGCCATCAGGGGGGTACAGGCAGTACACCTGCAGGGCCGCCATTAGGGGGGTACAGGCATTACACCGCCCGGGGGTCCCCAGGGGCCCCCAGGGGCCCGGATGGGAACCACCCTAAAACAAAAAAAACAATTTTTTTTTTTTTTTTTTTTGTTTAAGGGCTCCGAAGGTCCCCAGGGGCCCGGAGGCCACTAAGGGCCCCAGATGGCAAGCCCTTTTTTTTAAAATAAAATATATATATTTAAAAAAATATATATATTTTTTTAATATATTTTTTTTTTTTTTTTTAAGGAAAGGGCCCAGAGGTCCCCAGGGCCCTGGAAGGCTACCCCCTTGTTTTTTTACTTTTTTTCGATAAATGTTATATTTAAAAAATATATATATATGTATTTTCTCTCTTTTGTATTTTTATTTGATAAAGAGCACAGAGGTCCCCAGGGCCCCGGATGGCTACCCCCCTTTTTTATATATATTTTTCTTTATTTCTTATTTCTGTCAAAATTTTTGTAAAGGGCCCCTCCGCTCCTCAATTTGTGGCACCACCCCCCCCCCCCCCGCTTCTCAATTTCATGCGGCAGCACCCCCCCCCCCCGGTTCTCTGCTCCAGGGGGCCCATGCCTGAAGCTGTGTAAGGGGCCCCAAAATTCATGATGGCGGCCCTGTACACCTGTAAGGGGCCCGGGGGTCCGGAGGTGCCCAGATGCCTGGAGGCCCCCCAGCGCCCCAGATGGTAACCCCCCTCTTTTTTTTTTTGTATATATATTTGTTAGTTGGTTTTTGTAGGATTTTTTATTAAAGGGCCAATTTTTGGAATTTAATATTTTTTAGCAGTCTGGAGGTCCCCAGGGCCCCGGGTGGCAACCCCCCAAATTTTTTGTTATTAAAGGGCCAATGTTTTGGTTTAGGGGTCTGGAGGTCCCCAGTGGCCTGGTCCCCAGTGGCCCGGAGATCCCCAGGGCTCCAGATGACAACCCCCCACCTTTACAAAAAAATCAAAAAAAAAACATATGATATATTTTTTGGTTATTTTTTAAACATATATATATATAATATAATTTTGAAAGCTCCCAGAGGGCCCCTTTTTGCTTCTAAAAATGTTATAAACATTTTCCCCAGGTTTGTTACTTTTTACTTTAATTTCTTTTTTAAAGTGTATTTTGTGCGTGAAGTCGAGAGAGAGGAGCTGGACTTGCAATCGCCATCCTTCTCCATGCCCCCGGTGGCAATGGTGGGTGTGAGGGGGGCCTCACCCCACCTGCTACACTTGGGAGCCCGATGGGACAGAGGGACTCCCCCTATGAAGGAGTGTAGCCCACCCAGCCAGCCCTGTAGGTCCTTCACCTCCCTTTATTTTAGGAGACCTCATGGCCAAAGTGTGTGCAAGTGTGGTGTTTTTTTTGTGGGGGGGGGGGGGGGGGGTGGTTATACTAAGCACAGGCGTACCTTGCATAGCACACCCACCGGGAGCCGGGCTGACACCACCAAACTCAATTCACATGTAGCCGAGACCGGGATCCGAACCCTTGGCTGCAGAGGTGAACGGCTTGTCAGCGCAGTGCCATTCACGTTGAGCCACCACAGCTCCCACCCAATGTTATTTTTTTTTTAGATTTTTGGTAGTTATTTTTTTATTAAAGGGCCCAGAGCTCCCAAGGCAACCCCCTTTTTTATTATTTTATATATGTAGATATTGTAATTTATTTTTCATTAAAGAGCCCAGAAGTTTCTTTTTATTAAAGGGCCCAGTGGTCCCCAGGGCCCCCGGATGGCTACCACCCTTTTTAATATATATTTTTCTATATGTATTTTTTAGTAAAGGAACCCCCCGCTTATCAAATTGCGGCAGCCCCCCCCCCCTTCTTAATATCAGGCGGCACCCCCCCCCCCTATTCTCTGCTCCAGGGGGCCCATGCCTGAAGCTGTGTAAGGGGCCCCATAATTCCTGATGGCGCCCCTAATTGCCTCCCCCCCCCCATGGTACGAAATTTCAAGGAATTTTTCACTTTTATTGGTGCACTTTAACCACTTCCATACCGCGCCTATTCTGGCACTTCTCTCCTTCATGTAACAATTATATTTTCTTCCTTGAAACTTACTCAGGACCCCCAAACATTATATATATTTTATTAACAAACACCCTAGGGAATAAAGTGGCGGCCATTTTTTCGGACACATTTCCAACAGTATTTGTGCCAAAAATTTTCTAACGTTTTTTTTTTTTTTTGGCTTTCCAAAAAAAAACCTGTTTCATGAATGACAAAATAAGAAAGCAGTAAAGCTAGGCCAATTTTTAGGGATAAGGTAAAAGATGATGTTACACCGAGTAAATAGATACCTAACTTGTCACGCTTTCATATTGCGCACACTCATGGAATGGCGCTAAACTTCGTTATTAAAAATCTCCATAGGCAACGCTTGACTTTTTTTCTCAGGTTACCACTTTTGAGTTACAGAGGAGGTCTAGTGCTAACATTATTGCTCTCGCTCTAACGCACGCTATGATACCTCACATGTGGGGTTTGAAGGATGTTTACATATGTGGGTGGGACTTGCATGCGTGTTCGCTTCTGAGTGCGAGCTACTAGGGACAGGAGCATTTAAATTCCTTTGTTATTTTATTTTTTTACTTAATATTTTATTTTTTGCACTTGTTTGTCCCTTTGTTTGTATTATTTTTCACTTTTCTTCCTATTACAAGGAATGTAAACATCCCTTGTAATAGGACTAGTGTGTGACAGGTCCTCTTTATAGAGAAAGGCGGGGTCAATTAGACCCCACATCTGTCCTCCAGGCTGGAAAGCATGGAATTGGTAAAAAAAAAAACATCTCATGCTTTCAGCTGCAATCATGTTCGTTCAGCACAGTAGCGTAGTGTGTAGCATGTTCACCTAGCAGCAAAAGGGTTGCTGGTTCGAATCCCACCCGTGACACTATCTGCCTGGAGTTTGCATGTTCTCCCTGTGCGGGTTTCCTCCCACAATCTAAAAACATGCTGTAAATTGGATCCTGTCTAAATAAGCCCTAATATGCAGTAGGAGATTTAGGTTTTGTGCTGCCCTAGGCCTGACCAAATTTTGGCACCCCCCTAATAGAAAAATGACCCACCCTTCCTGTCAAGGCCACACCCTGTTTTTTTATGACCCACCCAGGAATTTTCAGGGGACACACACAAGTTCTGTGGGGGGGGACTTGGGGGGGCCCTTAATTTGCCTACTTTTTCGATCACTTCCTGTTTGGCTATGGGGCAGGAAGTGAAGGCCAATCTCCCCAAACGGACAGGGATAATACAAAATAAACTGACAGAGCTTCTAACCCCCCCCCCCCCCACCAACTCTATCCAAAATGAAAGAAATCCAAAAAATAAAAGTGATGATTATTGTTCCAGTTTAACCCCAAATTTCAGATCATTTTATTGAGAGGCTTAAGAAAATATAACCATGCCAATAGGCCACGATCCAGCGTTGCTAATATGTATGAATGTGTGTTAGGGACCCCCACAAACACCACCCAATGTTAAATCAACTATTTTCATGTTTGTTTTGGGGATGCCTGCACCCCTGATAGGGTAAAGACACCTCACAAATGTTGTCACTTTCTACTTAATTCATTCACTTCCTGCCACACAGCCAAACAGGAAGTGAGGGAAACACCTGAGTAATGTTTTGTTGGGGACACACAGATCAATATAAATAGTTTCCCATTTTGGAAATGGCATTTTGCTGTGTACACCCCAAATTAGTAGGAATCTTGGACTTTGGGGTCCATTTACTAAAGGCAAATCCACTTTGCACTACAAGTGGACAAGCAAGGAAGAAAACTCAAAACTTGGCGGGATTGGAAGTAAAAACCATCAGTGCTTCCCTTCTGATTTTCATTGCCTACGCTTCTACTGCAGAGCGGCTTTGCCTTTACTAAACCCCAAAGTAACTAATCATTTGGGGTGTACACTGCAGTGCAATTTGCTTAATGGTGACACTAGTTAGATTGACCTGTGTCCCAAAGAAAAGACCATTGGTAGGGTTTTAACCTCACTTCCTGTTCAGCTGTGTGACAGGAAGTGAAGCCAATTTTAGGAAAAGGGACACAAAGCCCAACCTAAAAACACTAGCAGGGGTTCTAACACTCAATTGGCTTCCCTCAAACAACCCACAATTAGAATAGGATTGTCTTGTGCTAGTTTCAAGCACAGCGCTGTAAATCAGCACTTCAAGCCTGTCCAAAAAAAAACACACCACCCCCCCCCCCCCCCACCTCCAACAGGCCCTGTTTGCAGCTTTTCCTACATCTTGCACATGTGCTTTAAAAAGTCAGTCTGGACATCAGTTCTAGGAAACATTACTTACCGCTTTGTCCTTCCTTTTCTGGTGACTAAACATTTCATGCATACACACCAGGAAAGAGCTTAGAGACAAATCACACTTGATGGTTTAGGCCCAAACTATTTCAGCTGCAGCGGTTGAAATCCATAGCAGGAAAAAAATAATCACAAAACAAACTTCAAAATTTGAAAGTAAATTTTATTGGTCCACAAAACAAGGAAAGCAAAACAAAAAATTACAAATAAACACACCAAAAATATATAAAAACACCTAAAAACAAAAAAGACCAACGTTTATTTCACAGTCATTGGAAAATAAATCATGCTTTTGAAATAACAGGATAGACCCACAGGATTAAAACATTAGTCATTAACATCTTGAGAAACATTTAGCAAAATTATGTAGCAGAGAAAACATCAAAAAATACAAAACTTGCTCCAAAACATCTCTGTTTCACTCCGCCATTCCTTCCAGCCAGCAAATCTGCCCCCTCTGAGGGGCAGCTGACACGTGCAGTATCCACGCTTTTTATAACATGTGTGCTAATGAACCAATTGGAAACACATGAAGAAATGTCAGCCTCTAGTTTGTGTGCACTTGGAACTGCTTACACCTGTTAAGGATGTCCTTAAATTACTAAGCCAAAAAAAGAGCTTTCTGAGCATGCTCAGAAAGATGCAAGTCATTTTCAGGATGAAACTTCCAACTTCTTTTTCTAACTGTTCGAGCATGCCCAGTTCACTCGAAATGCAGTACCAGAATCAAATCTGCAATGGCGGATGAAAGCATTAGAGGTGTTAAATTTTTTTTTGGTCCCCCTGAAGTGATGCTTTACAAGCTGAACGGGAGGTCTTATAGAATTTTTACGTAACAAACCTAAATAGTAATAATTTAAACGCCCCTGTCCCTAGTAGCTCGCAGTCAGAAGCGAACAAGCAGCATTTTTATTGTTTCCGGTTACCAGTTTAGATTTACAGATGAGGTCTAGTGCTATAAATATTCCTCTTGCTGTTACGCACGCTATGATACCTCACATGTGTGGTTTGAAGAATGTTTCCATATATGGGGGCGGGCCTTAAATGTGTAAGCCCCGCCCACATATTGAACCCCCGTTCAAACCCCACATGTGAGGTATCATAGCGTACGTTAGAGCGAGAGCAATACTTTTAGCACTAGACCTCCTCTGTAAATCTAAACTGGTAACCTGAAACACATAAAAAAGCGTTGCCTATGGGTATTTTCAAGTACTGAAGTTTGGCGCCATTCCATGAGTGTGTGCAATATTAAAGTGTAACATGTTGGGTATCTATTTACTCGGTGTAACATCATCTTTCACATTATGGCCATAAATTGGGCTAACTTTAGTGTATTCTTAATTTGTAACCACTTGAGCCCCAGAGCATATTACTGGTCACTGACGGGGCCATTTTTTGCATTTCAACACTGCGTCATTTTGACTGACAATTGCGTGGTTGTGCGACGTGGCCCCCAAAAAAATTGGGCGTCCTCATCCTCCCCCCCCCCCCCCCCCCCTAAAAATTCAATTTTTTTTTTTTGTTGGTGGTATTTGATCACCTCTGCGTTTTTTCTTATTTTTGCTTGACCCAAAACTATAGCGACAATTTGGTAACTAAAAAAACATCTTTTTTACGGTTTGCTATAATAAATCTCCCCCAAAATATATTCAAAAAATGTTTGCCCTCAGTTTAGGCCGATAAGTATTCTTGGACATCTTTTTGGTTGCAAAAAATCACAATAAGCGTTTGATTGGTTTGGGCAAAAGTTCTAAGTAGGGGTTGGTCTTATGGGTTTTTTTTTAATAATTTTTTGTTTTACTAGTAATGGTGGCTATCATTTGTTTTTTCTGTCTAATGCGACATTGTGGCGGACACATTTTTGTGAGATTTGGCATTTTTGTAGCGAGCAATGGTATAGAAATGCATTGCTTACTATAAAAATGACACTGGCAGGGAAGGGGTTAACACTAGGGGCGCGGAAGGGGTTGAATATGTTACCTGGGTGTGTTCTAACTGTAAAGGGGGTGGGACTGTGTAGGGGAAATGACAGATCGCTGTTCATACATTGTAGGGACAGACGAGCAGGCATTCCCCCCCCCCCCCTGACAGGACCGGGATAAAGGGGAACTCCACCCCAAATTACAAAAAAAAACGGCGTGGGGGTGCACAACAGGCTCTTAGATTTGATCTGGAACATAAGGGGTTAAACCCACGCCAAAAAACGGCGTGGGGTTCCCCCTCAGATCCAGACCAAACCCTTCTCCCAGGCACGCAGTCTGGCCGGACAGGAATGGGGGTGGGGACGAGCGAGCGCCCCCCCCCCCTCCTGAGCCGTACCAGACCACATGCCCTCGACATGGGGGAGTGTGTGCTGTGGGGGAGGGGGGCACTGCCCCCCCACCCCAAAGCACTCTTGTCCCCATGTCGAAAGGGACAAGAGCCTCTTCCCGACAACCCTGGCCGTTGGTTGTCGGGGTATGCGGGCGGGGGGCTTATCAGAATCTGAGAGCCCCCTATATTAAGGGGGCCCCCAGATTCTGGCCCCCCACCCTATGTGAATGAGTATGGGGTACATCGTACCCCTACCCATTCACCGGGTGGAAAAGTGTAAACACAAAAAAAAACACACAGAAAAAAATAATTTATTAGTCAGCTCCGGGGGTCTTCTGCCGGGACCCCCCACCACCAGCCCATTGGGCCCCGGGCTTCGCCGTCTTCTGCCGGGGGGGGACACCCACCGATGATCTCCGCCATGTCCAGCCAGGCCCCCACCCCAAAATTAGCTCTTTCACATCCGGGGGGGGCCGGCCGAAAGAAGCAGAGAACAACGGGGGCGGAGCCCCTCGGTCTTCCAGACGTTTTCTGCCGGGGGGGCTCCAGCCCCGCACCGGTCTTCGCCGCCGCCTTCCGCCGGGGGGGGACACCCACCGATGCTCTCGGCCATGTTCGGCCAGGCCCCCTACCCCAAACAAAGCTCTTTTACATCCGGGGGGGGCCGGCGGAAATGGCGGAGAACAACGGGGGGCGAAACCCCTCCTCGGTCTTCGCCTTCCGCCGGGGGGGTACACCTACCCCCCCCCCGGTCTTCGCCGCCGCCTTCCGCCGGGGAGAGAGACACCCACCGATGCTCTCCGCCATGTTCGGCCAGGCCCCCTACCCCAAACAAAGCTCTTTTACATCCGGGGGGGGCCGGCGGAAATGGCGGAGAACAACGGGGGCGTCGCCACTCCTCGGTCTTCTAGCCGTCTTCTGCCGGGGGGGGGAAACACCCACCCATGCTCTCCGCCATGCTCGACTGTGCCCCCACCCCAAAATGAAGCTCTTTTACATCCGGGGGGGGCCGGCCGAACACAGCGGAGAACAACGGGGGTGTCGCCCCACCTCGGGCTCCTCCCAGGGCTTCTTTCGCCGTCTTCCGCCGGAGGGCGCCACTCTCCGGGCTTCTCGACGTTGTCTTCCGCCGCGGGGGCCAGGCCTTCTTCTTTGCCGCCCCCTTCGATTTTTTCGGCCTGGACGGGGGTCGCACATCCCATCCAGGACTTGGACGTGGCGGGCTTCTCGTCGCTCTCTTCTGCCGCTGCCCCCTTCACCACGAAGCTCCGTGCTTGTTTGATGAGGGCAGCGGGCTTCCGTCGTCTTCTCCGGGGCGAGGGTCGTACATCCCACCCCGGATTTCGTCGCCGTCTTCTGCCGCTGCCCCCTTCACCACGAAGCTCCGTGCTTGTTTGATGAGGGCAGCGGGCTTCCGTCGCAGTCTTCCGCCGCGGGGTGACACTCGCGGGCTTCTTCTTCCATTCGATGTTGACACGGCGAGGTCCGGCGCTGAAATGCCTTCTGAGCGGCGGGCAAGGACTTATATTGGCATTGGGCGTGGGCGTGGTTATGCCAACATGTGACCTCAACCCATGTGACAGTGATGTGACGTGACATCACTGTCACATGGGTTAAGGTCACATGTTGGCATAACCACGCCCACGCCCAATGCCAATATAAGTCCTTGCCCGCCGCTCAGAAGGCATTTCAGCGCCGGACCTCGCCGTGTCAACATCGAATGGAAGAAGAAGCCCGCGAGTGTCACCCCGCGGCGGAAGACTGCGACGGAAGCCCGCTGCCCTCATCAAACAAGCACGGAGCTTCGTGGTGAAGGGGGCAGCGGCAGAAGACGGCGACGAAATCCGGGGTGGGATGTACGACCCTCGCCCCGGAGAAGACGACGGAAGCCCGCTGCCCTCATCAAACAAGCACGGAGCTTCGTGGTGAAGGGGGCAGCGGCAGAAGACGGCGACGAGAAGCCCGCCACGTCCAAGTCCTGGATGGGATGTGCGACCCCCGTCCAGGCCGAAAAAATCGAAGGGGGCGGCAAAGAAGAAGGCCTGGCCCCCGCGGCGGAAGACAACGTCGAGAAGCCCGGAGAGTGGCGCCCTCCGGCGGAAGACGGCAAAAGAAGGCCTGGCCCCCAGTAGGAGCCAGGCAGAAGCCGGCGAGGAAATCCGGGGTGGGATGTACGACCCTCGCCCCGGAGAAGACGACGGAAGCCCGCTGCCCTCATCAAACAAGCACGGAGCTTCGTGGTGAAGGGGGCAGCGGCAGAAGACAGCGACGAGAAGCCCGCCACGTCCAAGTCCTGGATGGGATGTGCGACCCCCGTCCAGGCCGAAAAATTCGAAGGGGGCGGCGGCAGAAGACCCTCAAAGTTCAAACCACCTTCACCAGGTGAATGGGTAGGGGTACGATGTACCCCATACTCATTCACATAGGGTGGGGGCCCGAAATCTGGGGGCCACCTTATTAAACGGGGCTCCCAGATTCTGATTGGCTCCCGCCCGCATACCCCGACAACCAATGGCTAGGGTTGTCGGGAAGAGGCTCTTGTCCCGATCGACATGGGGACAAGAGTGCTTTGGGGTGGGGGGGCAGCGCCCCCCTCCCCCAAAGCACACACTCCCCCATGTCGAGGGCATGTGGTCTGGTACGGCTCAGGAGGGGGGGGGGCCGCTCGCTCGTCCCCACCCCCATTCCTGTCCGGCCAGACTGCATGCCTGGGATGAGGGCTTGGTACGGATCTGGGGGGGAACCCCACGCCGATTTTGGCGTGGGTTAACCCCTCACGTTCCGGACCAAGCCGGAGAGCCTATTGTACCCCTGGGGGGGAAGCCGCGCCGGTTTCACATTTGAAATTTGGCGCAGGAGTTCCCCTTCAGTGTCAGCGCAGCCCGAGAACAGCTCGGAGCTTGCCGTACGCCGCTCCAGGCAGTGCAAACACTGCTACGCCGCCTGGTATTTACCAAGGATTTCCCGGCGTTCTGAAGAGGCGCGCGGTGAGCTCCGATTTTTCCCTCTGCGCATGCCCAGTATGCAAGTGAACCTTCCGAGGTTCTAGCGTACTTTGCAAGCGCCCGGGGATCGGGTCCCAAAAGTCACTTTCCCTTTCAAATCGGCCCGCCACACAAGTTGAAACACATGTCACCACACTTCCCCTGCATCACCCCCCTCCCTCCCCTCATAAACTCCCGCCCGAATCCCCGATGTTTACATTACTAAATGCCGCACGCCAGCTCTGTACTGGCGTGCTGTGCGCCCTCTTCTGGGCGCATTAGGCACTTTAGTAAATGAGGAAACACGCTGCACTGGCAGCGTGTTTCTTTTGTAAATGTCAAAAACAGGTTTACTCCTGCTTGTGCACCATGAGTCTTGGCGCACAGGCTTGGTAAATCAGCCCAAATATTCCCTAAACCTCCCTCTTAGCTCTTTCCTTCCTCATATTATCCACAAATCCTGCATCAAATCCTCCTTTTTCTCCAGGACAAATTCCCAACACACATTCACACACAAATTATCTTCCCAAAAGATTCCCTCTCCCAGAATAATATCCCCCCAAATCCTCCCTCCCAGCACTTTCCTTCCCTCAAAAATCCCCAATTAGAGCACAAATCCTCCATAGAATCCCCCCTGAGCACAAATCCTCCATCAAATCCCCCCTGAGCACAAATCCTCCATCAAATTCCCCCTGAGCACAAATCCTCCATCAAATTCCCCCTGAGCACAAATCCTCCATCAAATTCCCCCTGAGCACAAATCCTCCATCAAATTCCCCCTGAGCACAAATCCTCCATCAAATTCCCCCTGAGCACAAATCCTCCATAGAATCCCGCCTGAGCACAAATCCTCCATCAAATCCCCCCTGAGCACAAATCCTCCATCAAATTCCCCCTGAGCACAAATCCTCCATCAAATTCCCCCTGAGCACAAATCCTCCATCAAATTCCCCCTGAGCACAAATCCTCCATCAAATCCCCCCTGAGCACAAATCCTCCATCAAATTCCCCCTGAGCACAAATCCTCCATAGAATCCCGCCTGAGCACAAATCCTCCATCAAATCCCCCCTGAGCACAAATCCTCCATCAAATTCCCCCTGAGCACAAATCCTCCATCAAATTCCCCCTGAGCACAAATCCTCCATCAAATTCCCCCTGAGCACAAATCCTCCATCAAATTCCCCCTGAGCACAAATCCTCCATAGAATCCCTCCTGAGCACAAATCCTCCATCAAATTCCCCCTGAGCACAAATCCTCCATCAAATTCCCCCTGAGCACAAATCCTCCATCAAATTCCCCCTGAGCACAAATCCTCCATCAAATTCCCCCTGAGCACAAATCCTCCATCAAATCCCCCCTGAGCACAAAGGGGCGGGCTCTCAAATGTAGACACAAGATGTGACCAACCCACATTGATCCCATGACATAGAGCCCCTCTGATTGGCTCTGTACTTTTGCTTTAGATCTTGGCTGTCTAATGACTGCACAGATTTTATAAAATGTGCCGCATTGTGGGGGCAGTTTGGACACCCAGGGCCCCCCAATACGAGATTTGGGGCATTTGGTCAGTGTGCCTGAGGCTAGTTACCCTCCAATGTAATCTGTTTTGTCTCCTTTACATTGCAAAGTGCTGCACACACTGTTGGCGTTATATAAATCCTGTATAATAAAAATAGAGTAGATGTTACATTGATTTGTGACTTTTTGTTCTGCACAGGTAATGCCGTCTCGCTTCCCTGCGCTGGGAACACCTCGGCCTCCTTCAACTTTTATGGCAGCGGCTCGGATTGTAGCTGCCAGAGGCCGCAACTTGTAAACACCAGTCTACTTGGGATGACCACTCCCAACATCAGCCTACAAGGGACGACCACTCCCAACACCAGTCTACAAGGGGTGACCACTCCCAACCCCAGTCTACAAGGGATGACCTCTCCCAACCCCAGTCTACAAGGGGTGACCACTCCCAACCCCAGTCTACAAGGGATGACCTCTCCCAACCCCAGTCTACAAGGGGTGACCACTCCCAACCCCAGTCTACAAGGGATGACCTCTCCCAACACCAGTCTACAAGGGATGACCTCTCCCAACACCAGTCGATATGGGATGACCTCTCCCAGCACCAGTCTACAAGGGGTGACCACTCCCAACCCCAGTCTACAAGGGATGACCTCTCCCAACACCAGTCTACAAGGGATGACCTCTCCCAACACCAGTCGATATGGGATGACCACTCCCAACACCACTGTCTTCAAAAGCCTGAGCACCAAGACCTGCAAAGGTAAAAAAAGGGTTATCAATAAACATAGTGCTCACCCCCGTAGGGCTCACTGTAGAGCTAAACAGGTTCTTTCCTGAGTAAGTGTGAAAAAGTCCTTGTGACAGAATGCTAGCCTCCTGCCCAGGCCCGTCGCTACAGGACAGGCAAAAAAAACAATTGCTTGGGGCCCCTGAGCTGGCCTGGGGCCCCCAACTTCCCCTTCCCAGGCTGTAGTGTGGCCAAGCTTCTTTTACTTCCTCCTGGAGTCCTGTCAGTCCGGTCAGGTACCGCACGCGGTACAGGAGATTGAGTTTCCTGTTCCCGGCTGGACTGACAGGAAGTGCACACGAGTGCTAACTTCCTTTCAGTCCAACCAGGAACACAGGAAACTGAATCTCCTGTACCACACAATACCCGGCCCGAGCACTATCCGATAGGGGACCCATAATTATAGAACACCGGACTGACAGGAGGAAGAGGAGCTTGGCCACCCTACAGTGGCAGCCTACAGGGAAGAAGGGGAGGTGAGAATAGAAAAACATAGGGACAAAGGATGGGGAGTGGGGAGTAAGATTATGGGTGGAAAAATGTGTGTTATGCTAACATAGGCTTTGAGGCTTTGCATGCGGGGGGTGCTTGGGGGCCCCCAAATTTCTTTAAACGGCCCTGCTCTTGCCTACCGATTATGGGCCCTGGCATTTCAGGTAACGGTGTGCTTTTTGAGGTGTATTCCTGGGCACCCTTGAGGTGGTGTTACTTTGGATTCAGGTCCATGTCCCCCCAAGACACACAGGCTCCGAGAACCTTGTATATGATGTATTAGAAAGAGTGACCGCTTCATAATGTTGGGACTCATACAGTTAGATGCTGATGTCATCAACTCCAGCCACCAGCCTGTCTGTTGTCTGCTATAATGTAAATGAGTCTAGTGTGGCTTCTTTCACCCATTGTTGTCTGTGCTAATTAACCCTGCAATTGTCTGAAGGAGTTCTGTGTTGATATGTATGATAATGTGTATTGTAGTTTAGGAAGTCACATCGGCTGCTTTAAAGGGACACTAAAGTCAGGGCGTGTTATACTTACCTCCACTGTGCAGTTCGTTTTGCACAGAGTGGCCCGGAAAGCTGTCTTTGGGGTCCCTCGGCGGCTGTCTGGGCTCCTCCTCGCAAAAGCTTTCCCTCTTCATGCGAGGGCGCTCGCATTGAGGAAAGCTTTTGCGAGCGCGCTCCCGCGATACAGCGTCGGCCATAGCCGCCGACTGTATCACTCGGCTCCGCCCCCGGCGCGCCGCGTCATCCGCTCTGATTGACAGCAGCGCTAGCCAATGGCTGCGCTGCTATCAATCCGCCCAGCCTAGCCAATCAACGGCCAGGCTGGGAACCGAAGAGGACGACGTGGACGCGCCCGGGAGATTTGAACGGTCAGGTAAGTACAACGGGGGCTCGGGGGGGCCGGTGCTGTGAGATGTTTTTTTACCTTAATGCATAGGATGCATTAAGGTAAAAAAACGTGTACCTTTACAACCCCTTTAAGGGATTAGTTAATTAGCTCATGTTAATTTATGTTTCTGGTTACAGGTGTATTGTTAGAGTAATATCAGCAGGAGGTGGGGGGAGGGAACCTCCTCCTCTTTAACTGTATATAAGACTTGTATTCTGTTTCTAATAAATAGTCCATGTTCAGCAATCAAACGAGTATCATCTTGTTTGTAGTTGTCAGCGGTTGGAATATCTGATATCTATACCCAGACTGGGAGGAAGTTGTATATGACAAAAGCACTCAAGCAGAGTGTGGGGGACGTTTCATTACAGTCCTCCCATCTGGGAGAGATACTAGAGCTTGTTTCTTGGTAGCACCAACTTGGGGGTGACCTCACCTGCCATGATTGTCCCTGGGGAGGTGTTCACTTTCCTCTGGAAGTATTCTTTCCTGCACCTCAACATGGTTTTCTTCAATCATTCTCCTGTAGAAAGATAGCAGTCAATCCACAAACTGTTCAGCCATCTGATTGTGTCACTTCAGCTAGGACCCTCCCCCTAGGGTGACCACGTGTCCCGGATTGCCCAGGACAGTCCCGCATTTTGCAGGTCTGTCCCGGGCACCTTCATTCCAGGACAATACAGTGTCCTCGAATGTAACTGACACAGCCACCCCCCCGGGCCAATCTGATGCTCCTAATAAGGCTGCCACATCACCGCTTTACTCACCCACAGTAGTTGTCCTGACCAGGAATGTCTGGAGAAACACAATCCCCGCCCCCTGCCTGTGATTGGAGAAATCATAAATCCCGCCTCTTGTGTCCAATCTCTGTGCTGTGATTTGTTACAGAACAAGCTGATTTTTTGGAAGAGAATGGGGAGTGTCCCTCAATTGTAGTTTGGAAATGTGGTCACCGTACCTCCCCCCGTGGCCCCTCTGCTGCTATATCTTACAATTCAAGGACGTCTCTTGAAGTGGACTCTCCCACTCTCTGCTTCCTGAGTCCTGAAGTCCCTCAATGCTACTGCCTGGGCGATCCCTACTTCCAGATGGTTGACTGCCTTGGTCAGGGAATCCTGATCCTCTGTCGGGAGATGGAGTATTAACCTACTTGCATCCCTCTTTAGGGCTTTGATAGCCGGCTCTACCTGCAGAGTGGGTGGAATATCATATGATTAGATCAGAGCCCTGTAACGGAACCCCAAATGGGACAGGGGTTAATGCCGTTTAAGATATTCTATTCCAAACCCAAGACAGCTTATCGACACTCCACAATCCGGCACCCATACGGATTCCCCCCCCCCCAGAAACGAGACACAGCTCTGTTCTCTGGTTCAAACGAATAGACTATCTTTATTGAGAAGGCAGGCTCTTATATACACCAAATCATGCTGCAGTAATCAAAGGGACAATGACACACTCCACCCACAACATCACATGATGGTTCCTAACAAGCCTCCAATACACATTGTTTAGACATCATGACTCCGGCTTCTCTCACCTGCTATACAATACACATTCCTAGTAGACATAATTTACAGGAGATAATTAACTACAGCTGACAAGTCAGACATCTGACCTTTAGACTGTGCTAACTCACAACACAAATCTATCATCAATAGAACTTTCACACAATACAGTGTCAATTAGCATGACACCATGAAAGGTTCTTGGGAGCCATACTAAGGTTAATTTACATCACAGTAGCAGACGATATTAACACCTTAACAGTCTGTGTTCCCACATTGAATAAGTCACTCTTTTAATTGACCTGTTGGGTTCAGAATCAACAAACAGCAATATTTCAAGATATTCTGAAATACACTGTGAATTATCATTACTGCCCCATCTCGTGTAGTCCAAGATATCATTTCTCAGTCATTCTATACCCCTAGTGGACATAGGATGACTTTAGACACAAGAGTCATCGGTGCCTGTGACTGTCTCACAGTCACAGGCAGCCGAGCAGTGAAGCCGCCTCCCCCTTTTACGTCCTTTTACGTCCTGTGCTGTGTGTGCAGCACGTGGCTCAGATGACCAGCTTGCCAGGTGCCAGGTCTAAAGGTAGGGGGAGGGGGGGTCCTGTATTGTGGGGGGGTCTGTATTGTGGGAGGGGGTTCTGTATTGTGGGGGGTTTCTGTATTATAGGGGGGAGGGGGTTCTGTATTGTGGAGGGGTTCTGTATTGTAGGAGGGAGGGGGTATGTATTGTGGGAGGGGTCTGTATTATGGAGGGTTCTGTATTGTAGGGGGGTTATGTATTGTGGGGGGTTCTGTACAGTAGGGGGAGGGGATTCTGTATTGTGGGGGGGGGGGTCTGTATTGTAGGGGGATCTGCACTGTAGGGGTGGATCTGTATTGTAGGGGGTTCTGTATTGTAGGGGGGGTTATGTATTGTGGGGGGGTCTGTATTGTGGGGGAGGGGGGTTATGTATTTTTTGGGGGGGTTCTGTATTGTAGGGGGAGGGGGTTCTGTGTTGTGGGGGGTCTGTATTGTGGGAGCATGCGCGGCCTTTTAACCAATGCTTTTGCATTCTAACGATCGGTTGTGACCCATCGGTTAGGCATTCATCGGTCAAATTTTAAAGCAAGTTCTCTTTTTTTTGACCGAAGGATAACTGACAGATGGGGCCCACACACGATCGGTTTGGACTGATGAAACGGTCACTCAGTCCAGTTTTATTGGTTTTGACCGATCGTGTGTACGCGGCCTTAGGAGGCTGGTTGTAGCTTATTGCTCAGGTAGCCCACTGAAGAGACCCCCGGCAGACCCCACAAGGTATGTCTGGAAGCTCAGTTGGCTGAAGGCCCTCAGGAAGGGCAGGACTCTGAAATCTGCTGGCAGAGTGTCCAAATACAGCGATTAGGCTTTAACAGAGATCCTCTTGCACCCTCTGCTAGCAGCCCGCCAGACACAGCGATGGAAGAATCATCACCTAGTAACAGGTGATAAGATTGTCATGGGGGGAGGGGGGAGTATTGATCCCTAGAGTCGGCTTAAATGGAAATTTCAGGTTGGAGTTCAGCATATGAATATTGTGAATACCGACTAACATGTCTCTCTTCCTCTTGCAGATGGTATGGGCGACCTCTACATGATGAGCAAGCCACTTAGTTGGTGGGAAGCCCTACGCTACTGCCGCCAATACTACACCGACCTGTTCAGTGTGCCTGACCGCGGCACCCAGAACCTTGTGGCCACCACAATGAAGATGGCTAGTATGCCAAAGAATGGACTATGGATCGGCCTCCGCAGGCACAAAGTGTGGGGGTACCTGTACTGGACAGATGGGGGACCCACCGACTACATGAACTGGGGGGATGGTATGCCTAGTGACCCCGTCACCAACATGTGTACCCTCATCTCACCAGACAAGAACTTCACCTGGAAGGACCAATGCTGTTCCATGAAGCATAGCTTTATCTGCTACTGACCCCCCTTTTGGGATGCATCTCACACCCACTAATCACCGCTGAGACCCCTCCTCATCCCAGGGTATATAACACCCACCAATCACCACTGAGACCCCTCCTCCCAAGGATATATCACACCCACCAATCACCACTGAGACCCCTCCTCCAGGATATATCACACCCACTAATCACCGCTGAGACCCCTCCTCCTCCCAGGGTATATTACACCCACCAATCACCACTGAGACCCCTTCTCCCCTTATATATCACACCCACCAATCACTACTGAGACCCCTCCTCTCAGGATATATCACACCCACCAATCACCACTGAGACCCCTCCTCTCAGGATATATCACACCCACCAATCACTACTGAGACCCCTCCTCTCAGGATTTATCACACCCACCAATCACTACTGAGACCCCTCCTCTCAGGATTTATCACACCCACCAATCACCACTGAGACCCCTCCTCCAGGATATATCACACCCACCAATCGCCACTGAGACCCCTACTCCCAGGATATATTACATCCACCAATCACTACTCACCCCTTGCCCCCAGGATATATTACACCCACCAATCTCTACTGACCCCCATGATAAATCACACCCACCAATCACAACTAAGACCCTTCCCCCTTTGGGATATATTACACCCACCAATCACCCTTGAACTCCTCCCCTGAGATATATAACACCTACCAATCTCTTCCCCCCAGAAAATATTATACCCACAAATCATCATTGAGGCTCCTCCCCTGGGATATATAACACACTTATAACTACTGACACCCCTTTGGGATATATAACACCCACCAATCACCACTGACACTCCTCCCCCGAGATATCTTACATCACCTATTACTAATGAGACCGCTGCAGAAATGTATTACATTGGCTGGTCACTGGGGGGGGAGGGGATGGTCCACATTTTCTATTCAATGCCAGAAGAAGAAGACATTTTCTTTAGTTATCTGTTTTTGTATATATTGTTTGCTAATTTGTCTCACCTTGTAACTTCTGTCTTTTTTACCCTTTCATGCCCCCCCCCCCCCCCAGGAATAATAAATCTGAGAAATGAGAAG
This sequence comes from Rana kukunoris, assembly GCA_029574335.1. NCBI lineage: Eukaryota > Metazoa > Chordata > Amphibia > Anura > Ranidae > Rana > Rana kukunoris. Next base: position 62,041 of record JAJQKJ010000217.1, read on the forward strand.
TTGGTGTTCTTTCTTCAAAAGGATGCGGGAAGAAGAACGGCTTGTTGTGTGCGGTTGTTGTGTGTGTGGTTGTTGTGTGTGGTTGTATTGAGTGTGTGTTTGTTGTGTGTGTGGTTGTATTGAGTGTGTGGTTGTTGTGTGTGGTTGTTGTGTGCGGTTGTTGTGTGCGGTTGTTGTGTGTGTGTGTGGTTGTGTTGTGTGTGGTTGTGTTGTGTGTGGTTGTTGTGTGTGGTTGTTGTGTGTGGTTGTTGTGTGTGGTTGTTGTGTGCGGTTGTTGTGTGTGTGTGTGGTTGTGTTGTGTGTGGTTGTGTTGTGTGTGGTTGTTGTGTGTGTGGTTGTTGTGTGTGGTTGTATTGAGTGTGTGTTTGTTGTGTGTGGTTGTTGTGTGCGGTTGTTGTGTGTGTGTGGTTGTGTTGTGTGTGGTTGTGTTGTGTGTGGTTGTTGTGTGTGTGGTTGTTGTGTGTGTGGTTGTTGTGTGTGGTTGTATTGAGTGTGTGGTTGTTGTGTGTGGTTGTTGTGTGTGGTTGTTGTGTGTGGTTGTTGTGTGCGGTTGTTGTGTGTGGTTGTGTTGTGTGTGGTTGTTGTGTGCGGTTGTTGTGTGTGGTTGTTGTGTGTGGTTGTTGTGTGCGGTTGTTGTGTGTGGTTGTGTTGTGTGTGGTTGTATTGAGTGTGTGGTTGTTGTGTGTGGTTGTTGTGTGTGGTTGTTGTGTGTGGTTGTTGTGTGCGGTTGTTGTGTGTGTGTGGTTGTGTTGTGTGTGGTTGTTGTGTGTGGTTGTTGTGTGTGGTTGTTGTGTGTGGTTGTTGTGTGCGGTTGTTGTGTGCGGTTGTTGTGTTGTGTGTGTGTGGTTGTGTTGTGTGTGGTTGTTGTGTGTGTGGTTGTTGTGTGTGGTTGTTGTGTGCGGTTGTTGTGTGTGGTTGTTGTGTGCGGTTGTTGTGTTGTGTGTGTGTGTGTGGTTGTTGTGTGTGTGGTTGTTGTGTGTGGTTGTATTGAGTGTGTGGTTGTTGTGTGTGGTTGTTGTGTGTGGTTGTTGTGTGTGGTTGTGTTGTGTGTGGTTGTTGTGTGTGGTTGTGTGTGGGTGTTGTGTGTGGTTGTTGTGTGTGGTTGTATTGAGTGTGTGGTTGTTGTGTGTGGTTGTGTTATGTTTGGTTGTGTTGTGTGTGGTTGTGTTGTGTGTGGTTGTTGTGTGTGGTTGTGTGTGGGTGTTGTGTGTGGTTGTGTGTGTGGGTGTTGTGTGTGGTTGTTGTGTGTGGTTGTTGTGTGTGGTTGTTGTGTGTGGTTGTTTTGTGTGGTTGTGTTGTGTGTGGTTGTTGTGTGTGGTTATGTGTGTGGGTGTTGTGTGCGGTTGTTGTGTGTGTGTGGTTGTGTTGTGTGTGGTTGTGTTGTGTGTGGTTGTTGTGTGTGTGGTTGTTGTGTGTGTGGTTGTTGTGTGTGGTTGTATTGAGTGTGTGGTTGTTGTGTGTGTGTGGTTGTTGTGTGTGTGGTTGTTGTGTGTATGGTTGTTGTGTGTGGTTGTATTGTGTCTCCAGCGCCTGTGTGCTCGGTGGTAAGTCACTGGTGTTGCATTGTGTGGCTGTATTCTTATGTATAACAGACAATGAGGTGGCCAATCTGATTGTATGCAGGTTGGTATCTGTGTATGGAAGGTATAGGTGGGACTGTACATCAGATGTGTGTATGGGGAGTGGGGAAGATGAGTGCCTAGGATTCTGGTTCATGGGATAGTTTGGGGAAATCACTGTAGCCCCCCCCTTCTCTTATACAGGGGCTACCAGTCACATTTAGTCTACATCAGGGGTGTTCCCACTTAATTTCATTGGGGACCGACTCAGCATTATGATTGCCCTCAAAGGCCTGGTTGTATCTGTAAGATTATGTATCTACTTCAATACTTAGGAGTACGCAGTATACAGAGTGTAGACGTATCCACCATATCCATTTCCAAAGTATCGACCATATCCATACCACTGTGTGTAAAGAGTGTAGGGTTGAGGAGTGCGTGACATACAGAGTGCAGACTTTAGGGGTGCATTGTGTACAGAGTGTAGGGTTGAGGAGTGTGTGACTTACAGAGTGAAGAGTTTAGGGGTGCGTTGTATACAAAGTGTAGGGTTGAGGAGTGTGTGACATACAGAGTGCAGAGTTTATGGGTGCATTGTATACAGAGTGTAGGGTTGAGGAGTGCATGACATACAGAGTTTATGGGTGTGCTACCATACTTGTCTTCGCCAACCAGTAAGATTTTTCTGGCTACTGGTGCATGCTGGGATAGAAAATCCCTCCAAACACCCAATATTCAACATTTCGTAGCCACGCCCAATTCTCACCATGTGATGCAAAGTGGCCCCTCCTTCTCCCTCCCTCTTTAGGCCCTGGTGTCACATTCCACCCTTGGATAAAGGTCTTCTAAATGCGGTGCCCAGGGGGGTGAGGTGCCCGGGGGGGTGAGGTGCCCGGGGGGTGAGGTGCCCGGGGGGGGGGTGAGGTGCCCGAGGGGTGAGGTGCCCGGGGGGTGAGGTGCCCGGGGGGGGGGGTGAGGTGCCCGTTTGTTGTGATTGAAGATCAAGCGCGTATTCTGAAGATTGGATCTGATGAGGAGGATGAACTTTGTCATACATATTGTATCGATTTCAATATTTGGCCAAAAACGCAGTACACAGTGCGGCTCACACAGAGCAGATTTCTATCCCAGGCCGCTGGTGGGGATGAGTACCGGCTCGTCCGGCTCTCTCTAGGACTAAAGGAAAATGGTCCCCACACAGTCTTGGCACACTGTAAACCATAGGAGAACCCCCTCTAATGCGTTTTACCCATGTGGTGTGTGGGGCGAAATTCAATAAGGGTCAGTGCCCATCTGCAGCCTTACAATTGCCCATAAATGCAGCTTAATCAATGCCCATCTGTAGCCTCACAATTGCCCATCAATGCAGCATGTTTATTGCCCATCTGTAGCCTCACCATTGCCCATCAATGCAGATTGATCAATGCCCATCTGTAGCCTCACCATTGCCCATCAATGCAGCATGATCATTGCCCATCTGTAGCCTCACCATTGCCCATCAATGCAGCTTGACCAATGCCCATCTGTAGCCTCACCATTGCCCATCAATGCAGCATGATCATTGCCCATCTGTAGCCTCACCATTGCCCATCAATGCAGCTTGACCAATGCCCATCTGTAGCCTCACAATTGCCCATCAATGCAGCTTGACCAATGCCCATCTGCAGCCTCACCATTGCCCATCAATGCAGCTTGATCAATGCCCATCTGTAGCCTCACCATTGCCCATCAATGCAGCATGATCATTGCCCATCTGTAGCCTCACCATTGCCCATCAATGCAGCTTGACCAATGCCCATCTGTAGCCTCACAATTGCCCATCAATGCAGCTTGACCAATGCCCATCTGCAGCCTTACAATTGCCCATAAATGCAGCTTAATCAATGCCCATCTGTAGCCTCACAATTGCCCATCAATGCAGCATGTTTATTGCCCATCTGTAGCCTCACCATTGCCCATCAATGCAGATTGATCAATGCCCATCTGTAGCCTCACCATTGCCCATCAATGCAGCATGATCATTGCCCATCTGTAGCCTCACCATTGCCCATCAATGCAGCTTGACCAATGCCCATCTGTAGCCTCACCATTGCCCATCAATGCAGCATGATCATTGCCCATCTGTAGCCTCACCATTGCCCATCAATGCAGCTTGACCAATGCCCATCTGTAGCCTCACAATTGCCCATCAATGCAGCTTGACCAATGCCCATCTGCAGCCTCACCATTGCCCATCAATGCAGCTTGATCAATGCCCATCTGTAGCCTCACCATTGCCCATCAATGCAGCATGATCATTGCCCATCTGTAGCCTCACCATTGCCCATCAATGCAGCTTGACCAATGCCCATCTGTAGCCTCACAATTGCCCATCAATGCAGCTTGACCAATGCCCATCTGCAGCCTCACCATTGCCCATCAATGCAGCATGATCATTGCCCATCTGTAGCCTCACCATTGCCAATCAATGCAGCTTGATCATTGCTCATCTGTAGCCTCACCATTGCCCATCAATGCAGCATGATCATTGCCCATCTGTAGCCTCACCATTGCCCATCAATGCAGCTTGATCATTGCTCATCTGTAGCCTCACCATTGCCCATCAATGCAGCTTGATCATTGCTCATCTGTAGCCTCACCATTGCCCATCAATGCTGCCTGATTAATGTCCATCCACAGCCTCACAATTGCCCATCAATGCTGCCTGATCAATGCCCATCTGCAGCCTCACAATTGCCCATCAATGCAGCCTCACAATTACCCATCAATGCAGCTTGATTAATGCCCATCTGTAGCCTCACAACTGCCCATCAATGCAGCTTGATCAATGCCCATCTGTAGCCTCACAACTGCCCATCAATGCAGCTTGATCAATGCCCATCTGCAGCCTCACAATTGCCCATCAATGCAGCTTGATCAATGCCCATCCACAGCCTCACAATTGCCCATCAATGCAGCCTGATCAATGCCCATCTGCAGCCTCACAATTGCCCATCAATGCAGCCTCACAATTGCCCATCAATGCAGCTTGATCAATGCCCACCTGTAGCCTCACAATTGCCCATCAATGCAGCTTGATCAATGCCCACCTGTAGCCTCACAATTGCCCATCAATGCAGCTTGATCAATGCCCATCTGTAGCCTCACAATTTGCCATCAATGCAGCCTGACCAATGCCCACCTGCAGCCTCACAATTGCCCATCAATGCAGCTTGATCAATGCCCATCCACAGCCTCACAATTGCCCATCAATGTAGCTTAATCAATGCACATCTGCAGCTTCACCATTGCCCATCAATGCAGCCTGATCAATGTCCATCTGTAGCCTCCCCATTGCCGTGAATGCAGCCCGATCAATGCCCATCTCAGGGAGGGGGGGCGGGTTGAGCGCCATCAGATTACATACAGCGGGAATCTGCTGTTAACTCAGCGGCCTCTTTAATCAAAGTCCCACCTCCTGGACCGGCTTCTATGATAGACAGAACACCGGTCCAATGCCGGCCCAGGAGACGGGACTTCCTATTACAGAGGCCGCTGAGTAAACAGGAGATTCTCGCTGTATGTAATCTGACGGCGCTCGTCCCGCCCCCTCCCCGTTCTCTCTGAGGCGGCCCAAATTGCAGTATCAGGGTATAACATGCGCACGCTATTTGTAACCGATCTGCAGGGTGAAAACGTGAGTGTCATACGCCGATAAATACAGTATATAAAATTATCCCCAAATCTCCACCGTTCTCCTAGAAACTTGTGTTTTTCCCGAACAATGAAAAAGTCTCATCTCAGTGTTCAGGTGACCTGGGGTTGTATGTAGCAGAATACACATGGAGGTCCATGTCCAGGGTGTCCCCCATCACCCGTCTGAAGTATAAACAGGTATTCCTGGTCCTCACAACATCTGTCTGCTCCAGTACTGTATACAGTGGGGATCGAAAGTTTGGGCACCCCAGGTAAAAATTTGTATCAATGTGCATAACGAAGCCGAGGAAAGATGGAAAAATCTTCAAAAGGCATCAAATTACAGATCAGACATTCTTATAATATGTTAAGTTACATTTTATTTCCATCATTTACACTTTCGAAATTACAGAAAACAAAAAAAATGGCGTCTGCAAAAGTTTGGGCACCCTGCAGAATTTATAGCATGCACTGCCCCAGGGCTCAAGTCCTGCGGGAACGCGGGGGAACGGAGTTCCTGCACTTTTTTCACAGCAGGAACGCAGTTCCCTTTGCAGAACTAGAGCAGCCGAGCCGTCCGAGTCAATCCTTCACTAAACGGCGATGCCCGGCTCGAGTCACTGTCAGGGGCAGGCGAACCTTAGTAATCCTTTATGTTACTGGCCGCTTCCTGTATATGGATTCATCGGGTAGTGTGCGGGTATTCCGTCACTTCCTGTATATGGATTCATCGCGTAGTGTGCGGGTATTCCCTCACTTCCTGTATATGGATTCATTGGGTAGTGTGCGGGTATTCCGTCACTTTCTGTATATGGATTAATCGGTAGTATTCCGTCACTTCCTGTATATGGATTCATCGGGTAGTGTGCGGGTATTCTGTCACTTCCTGTATAGGGATTCATCGGGTAGTGTGCGGGTATTCTGTCACTTCCTGTATATGGATTCATCAGGTGGTGTGCGGGTATTCCGTCACTTCCTGTATATGGATTCATCGGGTAGTGTGCGGGTATTCCCTCACTTCCTGTATATGGATTCATCGGGTAGTGTGCGGGTATTCCGTCACTTTCTGTATATGGATTAATCGGGTAGTGTGCGGGTATTCCGTCACTTCCTGTATATTGATTCATCGGGTAGAGTGCGGGTATTCCGTCACTTCCTGTATATGGATTCATCGGGTAGTGTGCGGGTATTCCGTCACTTCCTGTATATGGATTCATTGGGTAGTGTGCGGGTATTCCGTCACTTTCTGTATATGGATTAATCGGTAGTATTCCGTCACTTCCTGTATATGGATTCATCGGGTAGTGTGCGGGTATTCTGTCACTTCCTGTATAGGGATTCATCGGGTAGTGTGCGGGTATTCTGTCACTTCCTGTATATGGATTCATCAGGTGGTGTGCGGGTATTCCGTCACTTCCTGTATATGGATTCATCGGGTAGTGTGCGGGGATTCCGTCACTTCCTGTAAAGGGATTCATCGGGTAGTGTGCAGGGATTCCGTCACTTCCTGTATATGGATTCATCGGGTAGTGTGCGGGGATTCCATCACTTCCTGTATATGGATTCATCGGGTAGTGTGCGGGTATTCCGTCACTTCCTGTATATGAATTCATCGGGTAGTGTGCGGGTATTCCGTCACTTCCTGTATATGGATTCATCGCGTAGTGTGTGGGTATTCCGTCACTTCCTGTATATGGATTCATCGGGTAGTGTGCGGGTATTCCGTCACTTCCTGTATATGGATTCATCGGGTAGTGTGCGGGTATTCCGTCACTTCCTGTATATGGATTCATCGGGTAGTGTGCGGGTATTCCGTCACTTCCTGTATATGGATTCATCGGGGAGTATGCGGGTATTCTGTCACTTCCTGTATATGGATTCATCGGGTAGTGTGCGGGTATTCCGTCACTTCCTGTATATGGATTCATCGGGTAGTGTGCGGGTATTCCGTCACTTCCTGTATATGAATTCATCGGGTAGTGTGCGGGTATTCCGTCACTTCCTGTATATGGATTCATCGCGTAGTGTGTGGGTATTCCGTCACTTCCTGTATATGGATTCATCGGGTAGTGTGCGGGTATTCCGTCACTTCCTGTATATGGATTCATCGGGTAGTGTGCTGGTATTCCGTTACTTCTTGTATATGGATTCATCGGGTAGCGTGCGGGTATTCCGTCACTTCCTGTATATGGATTCATCGGGGAGTGTGCAGGTATTTTTTCAGTCACTTCCTGTATATGGATTCATCGGGTAGTGTGCGGGTATTCCGTCACTTCCTGTATATGGATTCATCGGGTAGTGTGCGGGTATTCCATCACTTCCTGTATATGGATTCATCTGTAATGTGCGGGTATTCCATCACTTCCTGTATATGGATTCATCTGTAGTGTGCGGGTATTCCGTCACTTCCTCGGTGCCGCAATGTCTCCTGGGAGCTTTTGTCATTGTTCCGAGGAGACATTGCGGAGGTCTGCCACGAGTTATCGCGGGATTTAGAAAGAACTTGCTGTTTAGTAATTATGCATATGTGCGTATCATTTTTTTTTTGGTGGGGGGAGTGGATCTTGGATAGGAGTTCCCACACTTTTTTCCCCAGGACTTGACCCCTGCACCGCCCCCTTTGCAAAGCTGAGACCTGACGGTGTCATGGATTGTTCTCAATCATCATCTGGGAAGACCCGGTGATGTCACTTTCAAAGGTTTTAAATGCCCCGACTCATCTGACCTTGCCCCACCAATCAGCACCATGGCTTCTTCTAAGCAGTTGTCTAGAAAACTGAAAGTGAAAATAGTTGTCACTCACAAAGCTGGAGAAGGCGATAAGAAGACAGCAAAGCGTTTTCAGAGGTCAATATCCTCTGTTCGGAATGTAATTAAGAAATGGCCGTCATCAGGAACAGTGGAAGGTAAAGCAAGATCTGGAAGACCAAGAAAAATATCAGACAGAACGGCTCGCAGGATTGTGAGAAAAGCCATTCAAAAACCCACCTGTGACAGCACGATCCCTCCAGAAAGATCTGGCAGACACTGGAGTTGTGGTACACGATTCCACTATAAAGAGATACTTGTACAAATATGGTCTTCATGGAAGAGTCATCAGAAGAAAACCTCTTCTACGTCCTCACCACAAAAATCAGCGTTTGAACTTTGCAAATTAACATCTAGACAAGCCTGAGGCATTTTGGAAACAAGTTCTGTGGACCGATGAGGTTAAAATAGAACTTTTTGGCCGGAATGAGCAAAGGTACGTTTGGAGAAGAAAGGGCGGGGAATTTAATGAAAAGAACCTCTGTCCAACTGTGAAGCATGGGGGTGGATCGATCATGCTTTGGGGTTGTATTGCAGCCAGTGGCACAGGGAACATTTCACGAGTAGAAGGAAAAATGGATTCAATAAAATTTCAGCAAATTTTGTATGGTAACTTGATGCCGTCTGTGAAAAAGCTGAAGTTAAAGAGAGGATGGCTTCTACCAATGGATAATGATCCTAAACACACCTCAAAATGCACGGGGGGAGGGGATTACATCAAGAGGCGTAAACTGAAGGTTTTGCCATGGCCTTCACAATCTCCTGACCTCAACATCATTGAAAATCTATGGATAGACCTTAAAAGAGCCGTGCGTGACAGACAGTCCAGAAATCTCAAAGAACTGGAAGACTTTTGTAAGGAAGAATGGGCAAAGATCCCTCAAACAAGGATTGAAAGACTCTTGGCTGGCTACAAAAAGCGTTTACAAGCTGTGATACTCGCCAAAGGGGGCAGTACAAGATATTAAGGCCCGGATTCACAAAGCACTTGCGCCGACGTATCTCCAGATACGCTACGTAAGTGCAAATATGTGCCGTCGTATCTGTGCGCCGGACCCACAAACTAAGATATGCTTAAAAACAGACTTCATCCCACCGACGTAACCTGCCTACGCCGGCGTAGAGTGGCCGCATATTTACGCTGGACGCATGTGGCGCTCCCATGGATTTTCTATTCAAAAATGCAAATGAGGGAGATATGCCGATTCACGAACGTGCTTGCGCCCGGCGCATGATTTAAGCGGTTTGCGTAAGTTTTACGTCCGGCGTAAAGTCAATCCCCATAAATGAGGCGCAACCCATGCAAAGGTCTGGACCAGGGAACACAAGCCTACGTATTGTACGTTGGACGTCTGTGAATATGGGCCGACGTGGGTGTGGCTGGGCGTAGGTTACGTTCACGGCGTACACAGTGAACCGGCGTATCTTAGGCAGTTGTTCTGACGTGGTTGTATGCATGCTCACAGGGATACGTCCACGTCTCGACGCATGCGCAGTTCATTTTAAGTACTTGTCTGGCACTCGGCCCATCATTTGCATGGGGTCACGCTTCATTAGCATGGATCACGCCCACTTCCAGCCCACTTCCACCTACTTCCACTTACGCCGGCCTGCGCCTTCGAAATGTACGCTACGCCGGCGCAGAGTTGGGAGCAAGAGCTTGCTGAATTCAGTGCATGCCTCTGCGCGCTGCGCCAGCGTAGCGTAAAAGAGATACGCTACGGCGGCATAAATGTGCGCCGATGTCTGTGAATCCGGGCCTAACTCTGCAGGTTGCCCAAAATTTGCAGACGCCATTTTTTTGTTTTCTGTCTTTATGAAAGTGTAAATGATGGAAATAATTTTTTTTGACGTATTATAAGAATGTCTGATCTGTAATTTGATGCCTTTTGGAGATTTTTCCATCTTTCCTCGGCTTCGTTATGCACATTGATACAAATTTTTACCTGGGGTGCCCAAACTTTCGATCACCACTGTACATGTACCCAGGGAGAGGATCATTGGAAACATACTTCATACAGGCTGGAGGCATCAACAATCATTTATGGGTGGCTATAAAATATGGAAATGGAAGTCTGTAAAACCCAAAATTTATGCAAAAATGATGTTATTGTCACCCTTCCGGATAACTGGACATTCATCGCATTGTCATGGCTGCGCAGGAGGAGGGGCACTTGGTGTGATGATGACGCCATGTGTAGGTACAGATATCCCCCATCCCTCCTCATCTCCAGTCATTGTCACCTCGGACTCTCCGGTAGCACTATGCTGAGCTCTGCCATCCTCCTCACCCTGCTGTGCCTCCAGATGGCACCCCCTATACAAGGTACCCCCCTCCACCAACTCTTCCTCCTCCTCCTCCTCCTCCTCCTCCTCCTCCAAACCAATACTTTAAAAGCTTTTTGGGTTATTATTTTGTATGGCTTTGAGGATCAATGACACAGCATATTTCTTGGCTGCATGATGGGGTCATATGATGAGTTCTGTGGGTGATGGGTCATGATTGGGGGTACTGTAGGTGACAGGGTCATGTTATGGGTGTTCTGTAAAATGGATTATGCTATGGGTACTGCTAGCAGGGCTGGGACAAGGGGTGGGCAGGAGGGAGCGGCTGCCCCTGGCGCAATGGTTTATTGCAAGCAGTGCCGATCCTGACCTCCCTGGGGCCCTAAGCAAAATGACATGTCACATTAAAGTTGAAAAGCAGGGGGAGGGCTGCCGAAAATGACCAGTTGAGAAGCAGGGGGAGGGGGTGTTCTGCTGTCGGAAATTACATCTTGCACTAGAGTGAGAAGGGGGGGTGCTGACTTCTTACCTCTTCTCCCATGCAGCCAGCGAGTTGAGAAGCGGGGTGAGGGGCCGAAAATGACTTCTCACCAGGTGGGGCCTCTAGTAATTTGTAATTTGGGGGGGCCTCCGCAGCTTTGCAGGGCCCTAAGAGGCTTGCATAGTGAGCCTATAGGGGGGATCGGCCCTGATTGCAAGGATAGGGGGCACCCTGACCCTAAAGCCCTGTACACACGGGCAAGAATCCCGTCTAAAAAAAAATATGTGGTTTTCTCGACGGGATTCCTGGCAAGATTTTCTTGCCAAGCCCTGTGTACAGACGCACATTCTAAAAAATGCATTTCTTTTGAATGGCAAGAACGCGGTGACCTCATCGACTACGAGGCGCATAGGGTGACCACATTCCCAAACGGCCATTCAGGGACCCCCTTCCCAATAATCAGCCTTTCCTAATAAATCACAGCACAGCTGGGGCCGCGGATGCGAAGAACTGGTCACTCCCCCAAAAAAGGCAGCCTTAATGCCACTTTACTCATTGACAGCGCTCGTCCTGACTGTCCGAGACCCGTTTTACCTTGTTCCAATGCTGGCTTTACACCACCCTGCTGTGATTAGACACAAGAGGTGGGATTTATGATTTCTCCAATCACAAGCAGGGGGTGGGGATTGGGCCTTTCCAGACATTCACGGCCAGGACAAAGTGCTATCAGTGAGTAAAGTGGCGATGTGCTGGCCTTTACAGACAGGGTTAGGGTTACAGATAGGGTTATGGTTACAGACAGGGTTAGGGTTAGGGTTACAGATAGGGTAAGGGTTACAGATAGGGTAAGGGTTAGGGTTAAGGATAGGGTTAGGGTTACATATAGGCTTAGGGTTACAGACAGGGTTAATGTTACATATAGGCTTAGGGTTACAGACAGGGTTAGGGTTAGGGTTACAGATAGGGTAAGGGTTAGGGTTACAGATAGGGTTAGGGTTACAGATAGGGTAAGGGTTACAGATAGGGTAAGGGTTAGGGTTACAGATAGGGTAAGGGTTACAGATAGGGTAAGGGTTAGGGTTACAGATAGGGTTAGGGTTACAGATAGGGTAAGGTTTAGGGTTACAGATAGGGTTAGGGTTACATATAGGCTTAGGGTTACAGACAGGGTTAGGGTTACATATAGGCTTAGGGTTACAGACAGGGTTAGGGTTACATATAGGCTTAGGGTTACAGACAGGGTTAGGGTTACAGATAGGCTTAGGGTTACAGACAGGGTTAGGGTTACATATAGGGTTAGGGTTACAGATTGGGTTAGGGTTACATATAGGGTTAGGGTTACAGACAGGGTTAGGGTTAGGGTTACAGACAGGGTTAGGGTTACAGATAGGGTAAGTGTTAGGGTTACAGATAGGGTAATTTTTAGGGTTACAGATAGGGTTAGGGACCCTAACTCTAACCTTATCTGTAACCCTAACCCTATCTGTAACCCTAACCCTACTCCCTAAGTACCAAATCACTCGGCTGCAAGTCGTCCAAAATACGGCCGCCAGACTTGTGACTGGGTAAAAACCCTGGGAGTCCATCTCACCTTCAATGAGATCCCTTCACTGGTTGCCAGTAAAGGACAGAATTGCTTTTAAAGCTCTCTGTCTGACTCATAAATGCATCCATGGAAAAGCCCCGCAATATCTTTGCGATAAAATAGAAGCACACAATCCCAATCGCGTTCTGCGATCCAGCGACCAAAATTTGGTCAAAGTACCCAAGGCCAGATTCAAGTCCAAAGGAGAAAGAAGGTTTGCTTTCCAAGATCCCAGACTATGGAACGCTTTACCAACCAGCATTCGGTTGGAGGAAAACCACCTGACCTTCAGAAGACGGATTAAAACTCTACTCTTTTGAGGTTATGAGATACTGGAACAACGAGCGCCCAGAGGCGATTTAGTTTGCATGTGTCGCGCTATATAAGTTTTTCATTCATTCATCTGTAACCCTAACCCTAACCCTATCTGTAACCCTAACCCTGTCTGTAACCCTAACCCTAACCCTATCTGTAACCCTAACCCTTACCCTATCTGTAACCCTAAACCTGTCTGTAACCCTAACCCTATCTGTAACTCTAACCCTATCTAACCCTATCTGTAACCCTAACCATAACTGTAACCCTAACCCTGTCTGTAACCCTAACCCTGTCTGTAACCCTAACCCTATCTGTAACCCTAACCCTGTCTGTAACCCTAACCCTATCTGTAATCCTAACCCTAACTGTAACCCTAACCCTGTCTGTAACCCTAACCCTATCTGTAACCCTAACCCTGTCTGTAACCCTAACCCTATCTGTAACCCAAACCCGAAGTTAGGGATAGGGTTAGGGTTGCATACAGGGTTAGGGTTACAGACAGGGTTAGGGTTACAGACAGGGTTAGGGTTACAGTTAGGGTTACGGTTACAGACAGGGTTAGTGTTACAGATAGGGTTAGGGTTTGGGTTACAGATAGGGTTAGGGTTACAGATAGGGTTAGGGTTACAGACAGGGTTAGGGTTAGAGATAGGGTTAGGGTTACAGAACCCTAACTGTAACCCTAACCCTGTCTGTAACCCTAACCCTATCTGTAACCCTAACCCTATCTGTAACCCAAACCCTAAGTTAGGGATAGGGTTAGGGTTGCATAAAGGGTTAGGGTTACAGATAGGGTTAGGGTTACAAATACGGTTAGGGTTACATATAGGGTTAGGGTTACAGACAGGGTTAGGGTTACAGATAGGGTTAGGGTTACAGACAGGGTTAGTGTTAGGGTTAGGGTTACAGAGAGGGTTAGGGTTAGGGTCCCTAACCCTCTCTGTAATCCTAACCCTAACTGTAACCCTAACCCTGTCTGTAAACCTAACCCTAACTGTAACCCTAACCCTAACCCTATCTGCAACCCTAACCCTAAGTTAGGGTAAGGGTTACAGATAGGGTTAGGGTTACAGACAGGATTAGGGTTATAGTTACAGACAGGGTTAGGGAAAGGGTTACAGACAGGGTTAGGGTTACAGATAGGGTTAGGGTTACAGATAGGGTTAGGGTTACAGATAGGGTAAGGGTTAGGGTCCCTAACCCTATCTGTAACCCTAAACCTGTCTGTAACCCTAACCCTATCTGTAACCCTAACCCTATCTGTAACCCTTTCCCTAACCCTATCTGTAACCCTAACCCTATCTGTAACCCTAACCCTGTCTGTAACCCTAACCCTTACACTACCTGATCGATACAACATCATACCTGATGTTTTAAAGCACGTTATTCCAAACAATTTAGGAATCTTATGTGATTTATGCCCTTTATGGATTAAAACCTGTCCCGTTCACGAACATTTGCGGAAGTTTGCCGTTCGCCAACGCAAAATTTTAGGTTCGCAACATCACTACTCCTATAAGAGGCCTCTCCTGTATGGGCTGAGATCTAAAGAAGGCCTCTCCTGTATGGGCTGAGATCTATAGGGGCCTCTCCTGTATGAGCTGAGAGCTATAGGGGGCCTCTCCTGTACAGGCTGAGATCTAAAGGAGGCCTCTCCTGTGTGGACTGAGATCTATAGGGGCCTCTCCTGTATGAGCTGAGATCTATAGGGGGCCTCTCCTGTACGGGCTGAGATCTAAAGGAGGCCTCTCCTGTATGGGCTGAGATCTATAAGAGGCCTCTCCTGTACGGGCTGAGATCTAAAGGAGGCCTCTCCTGTGTGGACTGAGATCTATAGGAGGCCTCTCCTGTGTGGACTGAGATCTATAGGAGGCCTCTCTTGTATAGGCTGAGATCTACAGGAGGCCTCTCCTGTATGGAATTTAGATCTGTAGAAGGCCTCTTATACTGTATACTATCTTCCTGCTTGGAATAAGGCTGGAACACAACAAAATGTGGAAAAAGTGAAGCGCTGTGAATACTTTGTAGATGGACTGCAGCTTCCCTCTCCAAGAAACTGCAAACCATGGCAACTACGTTTGGCTCAAACTCATGGTCGATCGTACCCCGAAGCTCATCCTTGATGGTGAGTGGTGTCTCTGTGTTTTCTGCGTCCTCGCTGCTTTGCATAATGATGTGTACACTCTATATATACAATCTATATACACACTACACAGAGCCGGCTGGAGCTTTGCATGGAGTCCTGTCCCTGGAGATAATGAGAAGATAAACACCAGCCGCCCAGCGATGCAAATTGTCAGGGAAATTTGGATGTACGCGGAGCGCCATTTCCCCTGTGCTAATAATAAGCACTCATCCCGTCTAATGATATAATGCATCTCACTCTTCATTAGACACGTGCACTGACGAAAAAAAACAACATTTTTTTTCACTTTCGTTTTTTATTTAAAAAAATAGCTTTTTTCAGAAATTTGGAAATTCGGGAAATTTTCAAAATTCGTTTTTTATTTGTTTGTTTTGCTTTTTTTTCGGAAATTTGGAGATTCCCAAATTATCGAATTTTCGAAAAAGCAAAAAATAAATAAAAAATTAAAAACATTTTTTTTCAAAAATTTCCCAAAAAAACCCGAAGATTTTTGTTTGAATTGTATTTGTTGGGCAATGCAAAGCCAATGGAGGGATTGGCAGAGAGGGGTGGGGGACACTGAGTGAAGGCCAGTAGAGGGATTGGCAGAGAGGGGTGGCGGACACTTAGTGGAGGCCAGTAGAGGGATTGGCAGAGAGGGGTGGCGGACACTTAGTGGAGGCCAGTAGAGGGATTGGCAGAGAGGGGTGGCGGACACTGAGTGGAGGCCAGTAGAGGGATTGGCAGAGAGGGGTGGCGGACACTTAGTGGAGGCCAGTAGAGGGATTGGCAGAGAGGGGTGGCGGACACTTAGTGGAGGCCAGTAGAGGGATTGGCAGAGAGGGGTGGCGGACACTGAGTGGAGGCCAGTAGAGGGATTGGCAGAGAGGGGTGGCGGACACTTAGTGGAGGCCAGTAGAGGGATTGGCAGAGAGGGGTGGCGGACACTTAGTGGAGGCCAGTAGAGGGATTGGCAGAGAGGGGTGGCGGACACTGAGTGGAGGCCAGTAGAGGGATTGGCAGAGAGGGGTGGCGGACACTGAGTGGAGGCCAGTAGAGGGATTGGCAGAGAGGGGTGGCGGACACTGAGTGGAGGCCAGTAGAGGGATTGGCAGAGAGGGGTGGCAGACACTGAGTGGAGGCCAGTAGAGGGATTGGCAGAGAGGGGTGGAGGATACTGAGTGGAGGCCAGTGGATTGACAATTTGGCAGAGGGGGGTGGTGGACACTGAGCGGAGGCCAGTGGAGGGATTGGCAGAGAGGGGTGGCGGACACTGAGCGGAGGCCAGTGGATTGACAATTTGGCAGAGAGGGGTGGTGGACACTGAGCGGAGGCCAGTGGAGGGATTGGCAGAGAGGGTGGAGGACACTGAGTGGAGGCGAGTGGATTGACAATTTGGTGGAGAGAGGTGGAGGACACTGAGCGGAGGCGAGTGGATTGACAATTTGGCGGAGAGGGGTTGATGACACTGAGCAGAGGCCAGTGGATTGACAATTTGGTGGAGAGAGGTGAAGGACACTGAGTGGAGGCCAGTAGAGGGATTGGCAGAGAGGGGTGGCAGACACTGAGCGGAGGCCAGTGGATTGACAATTTGACAGAGAGGGGTGGAGGATACTGATTGGAGACCAGTGGAGGGATTGGTAGAGAGGGGTGGATGACACTGAGCGGAGGCCAGTGGAGGGATTGGCAGAGAGGGGTGGTGGACACTGAGCGGAGGCCAGTGGAGGGATTGGCAGAGAGGGGTGGAGGACACTGAGCGGAGGCCAGTGGATTGACAATTTGGCAGAGAGGGGTGGTGGACACTGAGCGGAGGCCAGTGGAGGGATTGGCAGAGAGGGGTGGAGGACACTGAGCGGAGGCCAGTGGAGGGATTGGCAGAGGTGTGGAGGACACTGAGCGGAGGCCAGTGGAGGGATTGGCAGAGAGGGGTGGTGGACACTGAGCGGAGGCCAGTGGAGGGATTGGCAGAGAGGGGTGGAGGACACTGAGCGGAGGCCAGTGGAGGGATTGGCAGAGAGGGGTGGCGGACACTGAGCAGAGGCCAGTGGATTGACAATTTGGCAGAGAGGGGTGGTGGACACTGAGCGGAGGCCAGTGGAGGGATTGGCAGAGAGGGGTGGAGGACACTGAGCGGAGGCCAGTGGAGGGATTGGCAGAGAGGTGTGGAGGACACTGAGCGGAGGCCAGTGGAGGGATTGGCAGAGAGGGGTAGAGGACACTGAGCGGAGGCCAGTGGAGGGATTGGCAGAGAGGTGTGGAGGACACTGAGCGGAGGCCAGTGGAGGGATTGGCAGAGAGGGGTGGAGGACACTGAGCGGAGGCCAGTGGAGGGATTGGCAGAGAGGGGTGGCGGACACTGAGCAGAGGCCAGTGGTTTGACAATTTGGCAGAGAGGGGTGGTGGACACTGAGCGGAGGCCAGTGGAGG
The DNA here is from genome assembly GCA_029574335.1 of Rana kukunoris. Classification (NCBI taxonomy): domain Eukaryota; kingdom Metazoa; phylum Chordata; class Amphibia; order Anura; family Ranidae; genus Rana; species Rana kukunoris. The sequence continues at coordinate 79,305 of JAJQKJ010000217.1, forward strand.
GATTGGCAGAGAGGGGTGGAGGACACTGAGCGGAGGCCAGTGGAGGGATTGGCAGAGAGGGGTGGAGGACACTGAGCGGAGGCCAGTGGAGGGATTGGCAGAGAGGGGTGGAGGACACTGAGCGGAGGCCAGTGGAGGGATTGGCAGAGAGGGGTGGAGGACACTGAGCGGAGGCCAGTGGATTGACAATTTGACAGAGAGAGGTTGAGGACACTGAGCGGAGGCCAGTGGAGGGATTGGTAGAGAGGGGTGGATGACACTGAGCGGAGGCCAGTGGAGGGATTGGTAGAGAGGGGTGGAGGACACTGAGCGGAGGCCAGTGGGTTGACAATTTGGCGGAGAGGGGTAGAGGACACTGAGCGGAGGCCAGTGGATTGACAATTTGGCGGAGAGAGGTTGAGGACACTGATTGGAGGCCAGTGGAGGGATTGGCAGAGAGGGGTGGCGGACACTGAATGGAGGCCAGTGGAGGGATTGGTAGAGAGGGGTGGATGACACTGAGCGGAGGCCAGTGGGTTGACAATTTGGCGGAGAGGGGTAGAGGACACAAGGGTTGGTAAGGTGGATGACCCTGGCAGTGGCATTCATGATAGACTGAAGAGGAGCCTACGAAAAGTCTCGGGAACTGAGTATTTCCAAGGTTTTCTGAACATTTCCGAACGGCTCCGATCGGCTTTGCTCATCTCAGGCCAAACACGGTACTACACACCACTGTGGCTTGAACCCTGCTTGTGTTGCCAGACAACACTCACAAACCGAGTTAGGATTTTTAAAGATACACAGCGCTCGTATTGCGAAATGGTCGTAAACCGCGTTACTCGCAATCCAAGGTTCCCCTGTATGTGGATAAGTAACACCAGAGATGATCGGGACCCCCATAATCAGCACAGCAGCTGCGCAGACCCCAAATCTATGACTTCTGTAGTAGAGTTATGTCCCGTACACACAAGCGGAATTCCCGTCGGAAAAAAGTTGGTTGTTTTTTTCTGACGGAATTCCTCTCAAGCCTGCCTTACATAAAGGCGGTCCCGCAAAAGGTCGGTGAACTTTTGACTTCCAAGAACGCGTGAAAATTAAGTTCTATGCTTCTGAGCATGCGTCGATTTGTTTCCGAGCACGCTTTGGAATTCTGTGCGTTGGAATTTGTACACACGATAGGGGAAAACAGGGATCCTGCTCCCTATCTTTTTCCAGCCGTTGGAAAAAGTCTGACGGAGCGTTATACACACGGCGGGGTTCCCGACCAAAAGCGCTCACCTGACTTTTTCCGACGGGAAAACCGGTCGTGTGTACGGGGCATTAGAAGAAGCTGCCAGGTTTTCTAACTTTCCACTATCTAGAAAAAAAACAATGAAACCCTAATTTGGGGCGCACTTATTTAATTTGGCACATTTCAATTTTAACCACTTTACACCCGCACGCCATCATATGACGTCCACAATGGGGCTCTCTTATCCTGGGTGGGCGTCATATGACGTCCTGGTCTTTGTGTGGTGATATCTGAATGATGGCCGCACCTAGAGGCATCATTCAGATATCATTTTCTTCCGGCGGCGATCCTGCGCACCGTAAGAACGATCATAGCGGCAGGTCCGCCGCTTGATCGTTCTTATAGGCGGCGGGAGGGGACATCCCCCCCTCCCACCACCATTCCGTGCTTCTCCAGACTGTCCCGTGCCTTCGGGGGCCTGGAGAGATGATCGCCTTCCGCCGGATGGGAAGCATAGAGATGACTGGGGACCAGATGGTCCCCAGTCATCTCTATGACCGTCAGAGGCCCGGGCGCGACGTGGTGACGTCACACCAGGTACCCATAAGTAATCAAACGGCAATTGCGGTTAGTAAGAATGAGATCATTAATTGTTTTCACAATCTCATGCTTTCTAGCCTGGAGTAGAGATGTGGGGGGAGGGGAAGGTCTTATTGACCCCGCCTCTCTCCATAAAGAGGACCTGTCACACACACATTTCCTATTACAGGGGAGGTTTACATTCCTTGTAATAGGAATAAAAGCGATCAAAAAAAAAAAAAGTGAAAAAAATAAATAAATAAGTAAAATAAAAAATAAATAAATAAATAAAAAATTAAAACGCCCCTGTCCCCGGTAGCTCGCGCTCAGAAACAAACACACACGTAATCCCGCCCATGTATGTAAACGCCATTCAAACCCCACATGTGAGGTATTGCCGCGTGCGTTAGAGCGTGTGCAACAATTCAAGCACCAGACCTCCCATCAGTTGATCAGTTTTTCATCAGTTTTTCATCAGTTTTTTATCAGTTTTTCATCAGTTTTTCATTAGTTTTTCATCAGTTTTTCATCAGTTTTTTATCAGTTTTTCATCAGTTTTTCATCCGTTTTTCATCCGTTTTTCATCCGTTTTTCATCCGTTTTCATCAGTTTTTTATCAGTTTTTCATCAGTTTTTTATCAGTTTTTCATCAGTTTTTCATCAGTTTTTCATCCGTTTTTTCATCCTTTTTTTTTTTGGTTAGAACTTTTTTTTTATTACATATTTTGATGAAAAACGGACGTTAGCGGATCGGATGTTTAACGGATCGTCCGCTAACGTCCGTTTTTCGTCCGTTCCGTTTTTTTGACGGAAGAAAAATAGTGTTTTCTTCCGTTCAAAAAAACGGAGCTTGACGGAGACGGACGTTAGCGGATGCGTGTGAAAGGACCCATAGGAAAGCATTGCGGTCAAAAAACGGACGTCTAAAAACGGACGAACGGTCCGCACCTGTAATATTTTTTTAAAGCATCGCCTATGGAGATTTCTAAGTAACGATGTTTGGCGCCATTCCATGAGTGTGCGCAATTTTTAAAGCGTGACGTGTTAGGTGTCTATTTACTCTGTGTAACATCATCTTTCATATTTTACCAAGAAATTGGGCTAACTTTACTGAAACCATTTTTTTTACAAAAAAGCGGCCGCTTTTTGGGGGTGCTAGACTAATTTTCCTAACAGTGTAGCGAAAGCCGGCGGGGACTCTTTTTGTGCTGCCACCCTGCAAAGTGCTGCCCTAGGCCTGGGCCTTGTTGGCCTAGGCCAGGATACAGCTCTGGAGGTGGGTATAAAAGCCTGGTATGGAGGTGGGTATAAAAGCCCGGTATAGAGGTGGGTATAAAAGCCCGGTATGGAGGTGGGTATAAAAGCCCGGTATGGAGGTGGGTATAAAAGCTTGGTATGGAGGTGGGTATAAAAGCCGGTATAGAGGTGGGTATAAAAGCCCAGTATAGAGGTGGGTATAAAAGCCTGGTATGGAGGTGGGTATAAAAGCCCGGTATGGAGGTGGGTATAAAAGCCTGGTATGGAGGTGGGTATAAAAGCCCGGTATGGAGGTGGGTATAAAAGCCCGGTATGGAGGTGGGCATAAAAGCCCGGTATGGAGGTGGGTATAAAAGCCCGGTATTGAGGTGGGTATAAAGGCCTGGTATGGAGGTGGGTATAAAGGCCTGGTATGGAGGTGGGTATAAAAGCCCAGTATAGAGGTGGGTATAAAAGCCCGGTATGGAGGTGGGTATAAAGCCCGGTATGGAGGTGGGTATAAAAGCCGGGATTGAGGTGGGTATAAAAGGCCGGTATGGAGGTGGGTATAAAAGCTCGGTATGGGGGGGGGGTATAAAAGCCCCGTATAGAGGTGGGTATAAAAGCCGGGATTGAGGTGGGTATAAAAGCCTGGTAAGGAGGTGGGTATAAAAGCCTGGTACGGAGGTGGGTATAAAACCCTGGTACGGAGGTGGGTATAAAAGCCCGGTATGGAGGTGGGTATAAAAGGCCGGTATGGAGGTGGGTATAAAAGCCCGGTATGGAGGTGGGCATAAAAGCCCGGTATGGAGGTGGGTATAAAAGCCCGGTATTGAGGTGGGTATAAAGGCCTGGTATGGAGGTGGGTATAAAGGCCTGGTATGGAGGTGGGTATAAAAGCCCGGTATGGAGGGGGGTATAAAAGCCGGGATTGAGGTGGGTATAAAAGGCCGGTATGGAGGTGGGTATAAAAGCCCGGTATGGAGGTGGGTATAAAAGCTTGGTATGGAGGTGGGTTTAAAAGTTGGGATTGAGGTGGGTATAAAAGGCCGGTATGGAGGTGGGTATAAAAGCCTGGTATGGAGGTGGGTATAAAAGCTTGGTATGGAGGGGGGTATAAAAGCCGGGATTGAGGTGGGTATAAAAGGCCGGTATGGAGGTGGGTATAAAAGCCCGGTATGGAGGTGGGTATAAAAGCTTGGTATGGAGGGGGGTATAAAAGCCGGGATTGAGGTGGGTATAAAAGGCCGGTATGGAGGTGGGTATAAAAGCCCGGTATGGAGGTGGGTATAAAAGCTTGGTATGGAGGTGGGTTTAAAAGTTGGGATTGAGGTGGGTATAAAAGGCCGGTATGGAGGTGGGTATAAAAGCCTGGTATGGAGGTGGGTATAAAAGCCTGGTATGGAGGTGGGTATAAAACCCCGGTACGGAGGTGGGTATAAAAGCCCAGTATAGAGGTGGGTATAAAAGCCTGGTATGGAGGTGGGTATAAAAGCCTGTTATGGAGGTGGGTATAGAAGCCGGTATGGAGGAAGGTATAAAAGCCTGGTATGGAGGTGGGTATAAAAGCCTGGTATAGAGGTGGGTATAAAAGCCTGGTATGGAGGTGGGTATAAAAGCCCAGTATAGAGGTGGGTATAAAGGCCTGGTATGGAGGTGGGTATAAAAGCCTGGTATAGAGGTGGGTATAAAAGCCTGGTATGGAGGTGGGTATAAAAGCCTGGTATGGAGGTGGGTATAAAAGCCCGGTATTGAGGTGAGTATAAAGGACTGGTATGGAGGTGGGTATAAAAGCCCAGTATAGAGGTGGGTATAAAGGCCTGGTATAGAGGTGGGTATAAAAGCCTGGTATAGAGGTGGGTATAAAAGCCTGGTATGGGGGTGGGTATAAAATCCTGGTATGGAGGTGGGTATAAAAGCCGGTATAGAGGTGGGTATAAAAGCCCAGTATAGAGGTGGGTATAAAAGCCTGGTATGGAGGTGGGTATAAAAGCCCGGTATGGAGGTGGGTATAAAAGCCCGGTATGGAGGTGGGTATAAAAGCCCGGTATGGAGGTGGGCATAAAAGCCCGGTATGGAGGTGGGTATAAAAGCCCGGTATGGAGGTGGGCATAAAAGCCCGGTATGGAGGTGGGTATAAAAGCCCGGTATTGAAGTGGTTAAGGTTCTAGTTGTGCTTTTGTCTCCTCTGTAGGGTCTTCTCTCTTCAGTGGCTTAACCTTTGTTACCTCTTTCATGGAACCTCCTTCCTCGTCTGACACCCAGTTTGAGCTCATCCTGAACGGGATGGACTGCTGTGCCACGGCCAATGTGACAATACAAGGTGGTAACTTCTTCCAGAGCGTTACCCTCCAGCCAGGAGAAATGGTCGCCCTCTCTATTCCAACCAGTGTGACGCTCAATGGCAATTCCATCTCCTCCGCAGGAGTCCTTGTGATTTCCTCCAGTAGCATTATATCTGTCATCTCCAAGGTCTGGGCCAATGGTGGCTACGACTGGTCATACGTCTACCCAGTGGACCTTCTAGATAAAGAATATTATATCATCACGCCCAACTCATTCTTCCAGAGCAACGCCCAATTTGCCATACTAAGCCTGGGCCAGGAAACTTCTGTCACCGTGACGTTATCTGGTGGCTCCGTCACATTGCAGGACCAGTCCTTTGAATCTGGAAATCCAACAAGCTTCCAACTCCAGCCCTACCAAGGCGCCCAGTTCCAGCTGCCTGGCGGTGACCTTTCCGGAACCTTCATACAAGCGGATAAACCTATCGCTGTTCTGAGTGGCAATCAAGGGCTCAATTATCAATTTTTCAGAGTGAATAGCTACAACATTGGCTACACCTTTGAGCAGATGCTCCCCAGAAGTAGGTGGGGGAGATTGTTTTTAGTGCCCCCGATGTCTATCCTGTTGGGGAGCGATAAAATCCTGGTGATGGCTTCTCAAACCACAAATCTGAATGTCTATAATGGGTCCGTGGTCTTGGCCTCCACACAAATGTTGCAAGGAGACACTTTTGAGCAAGCGATCAAAACAAATTCCCTTTGGATCGAGGCCAATCAGGATGTGATGGTCGTGTTTATCTGCTCTGTAGGTCTAGGTGGTCCAGCAAACAGACCCCTGAATCCCTTCATGTCCAATGTGGTGGCCACCACCATGCTTGAGACTTCCCAGGTGGTCCATGCGCCCTCTGGCTTCACAACCAACCTGCTTGTAGTTCCCATCGGTAGCCAAAAGTCAAGCATAGTGGTGGATGGAATCTTACTCCCACCGATCACCGCCTGGAATGACGATGACTTCAAGACTCTGAAATACTCCTGGGTGGAGGTGACCGTCTCCCCAGGATCTCACTATGTTCGGCAACTTCTGAATGAAGATGTCTGGGTCATGTCCTACAGCACTATTGGTAATTATATTATTCCTCTAATTGATTTTAATATTGTGGTCGAGAGATACAGAGATACAAAGATACAGAGATACAGAGATACAGAGATACAGAGATACAGAGATACAGAGATACAAAGATACAGAGATACAGAGATACAGAGATACAGAGATACAGAGATACAAAGATACAGAGATACAGAGATACAGAGATACAGAGGTACAGAGATACAGAGATACAAAGATACAGAGATACAGAGATACAGAGATACAGAGATACAGAGGTACAGAGATACAGAGATACAAAGATACAGAGATACAGAGATACAGAGATACAGAGGTACAAAGATACAGAGATACAGAGATACAGAGGTACAAAGATACAGAGGTACAAAGATACAGAGATACAGAGATACAGAGGTACAAAGATACAGAGATACAGAGATACAAAGATACAGAGATACAGAGATACAAAGATACAGAGATACAGAGATACAAAGATACAGAGGTACAAAGATACAGAGATACAGAGGTACAAAGTTACAGAGATACAGAGATACAAAGATACAGAGATACAGAGGTACAAAGATACAGAGATACAGAGATACAAAGATACAGAGATACAGAGATACAGAGATACAGAGGTACAGAGATACAGAGATACAAAGATACAGAGATACAGAGATACAGAGATACAGAGGTACCAAGATACAGAGATACAGAGATACAGAGATACAGAGATACAAAGATACAGAGATACAGAGGTACAAAGATACAGAGATACAGAGATACAGAGGTACAAAGATACAGAGATACAGAGATACAGAGATACAAAGATACAGAGATACAGAGATACAAAGATACAGAGATACAGAGGTACAAAGATACAGAGATACAGAGATACAGAGATACAGAGGTACAGAGATACAGAGGTACAGAGGTACAGAGATACAGAGATACAAAGATACAGAGATACAGAGGTACAAAGATACAGAGATACAGACGTACAAAGATACAGAGGTACAGAGATACAGAGACAGAGGTTCAAAGATACAGAGATACAGAGATACAGAGATACAAAGATACAGAGATACAAAGACAGAGGTTCAAAGATACAGAGATACAGAGTTACAGAGATACAGAGATACAAAGATACAGAGATACAGAGATACAAAGACAGAGGTTCAAAGATACATGGATACAAAGATACAAAGATACAGAGATACAGAGACAGAGGTTCAAAGATACAGAGATACAAAGATACAGAGATACAGAGATACAAAGATACAGAGATACAGAGACAGAGGTTCAAAGATACAGAGATACAAAGATACAGAGATACGGAGACAGAGGTTCAAAGATACAGAGATACAAAGATACAGAGATACAGAGATACAGAGATACAGAGGTACAAAGATACAGAGATACAGAGGTACAGAGATACAGAGATACAGAGATACAAAGACAGAGGTTCAAAGATACAGAGATACAGAGTTACAGAGATACAGAGATACAGAGATATAAAGATACAGAGATACAGAGATACAAAGACAGAGGTTCAAAGATACAGGGATACAAAGATACAGAGATACAAAGATACAAAGATACAAAGATACAGAGATACAGAGATACAGAGACAGAGGTTCAAAGATACAGAGATACAAAGATACAGAGATACGGAGACAGAGGTTCAAAGATACAGAGATACAAAGATACAGAGATACAGAGATACAGAGATACAGAGATACAGAGATACAAAGATACAGAGATACAGAGATACAGAGATACAGAGATACAAAGACAGAGGTTCAAAGATACAGAGATACAGAGATACAAAGACAGAGGTTCAAAGATACAGAGATACAGAGATACAAAGACAGAGGTTCAAAGATACAGACATACAGAGATACAGAGATACAGAGATACAAAGACAGAGGTTCAAAGATACAGAGATACACAGTTACAGAGATACAGAGATACAGAGATATAAAGATACAGAGATACAGAGATACAAAGACAGAGGTTCAAAGATACAGGGATACAAAGATACAGAGATACAAAGATACAAAGATACAGAGATACAGAGATACAGAGACAGAGGTTCAAAGATACAGAGATACAAAGATACAGAGATACGGAGATACAAAGACAGAGGTTCAAAGATACAGGGATACAAAGATACAGAGATACAAAGATACAAAGATACAGAGATACAGAGATACAAAGATACAGAGATACAGAGATAAAGAGATACAGAGATACAAAGATACAGAGATACAGAGACAGAGGTTCAAAGATACAGAGATACAAAGATACAGAGATACGGAGACAGAGGTTCAAAGATACAGAGATACAAAGATACAGAGATACAGAGATACAGAGATACAGAGATACAGAGATACAGAGATACAGAGATACAGGGATACAGAGGTACAAAGATACAGAGTTACAGAGATACAGAGATACAGAGACAGAGGTTCAAAGATACAGAAGTACAGATACAAATAATAGCCCAGGTTCACAAAGCACTTGCGCCGATGTATCTCCAGATATGCCGCGTAAGTACAAATATGCGCCGTTGTATCTGTGCGCCGAACCCAAAAACTAAGATACGCCTAAAAACTGACTTCATCCCACCGACGCAACCTGCCTACGCCGGCGTAGCGTGGGCGCATATTTATGCTGGACGCATGTGGCACTCCCATTGATTTTCTATTCATATATGCAAATGAGGGTGATACAGCGATTCACAAATGTACTTGCGCCCGGCGCATGATTTAAGCGGTTTGCGTAAGTTTTATGTCCGGCGTAAAGGTATTCCCCATAGATGAGGCCCAACCCATGCAAAGGTATGGAGCAGGGAACACAAGCCTACGTATTGTACGTTGGACGTCTGTGAATATGGGCCGACGTGGGTGTGGCTGGGCGTAGGTTACGTTCACGGCGTACACAGTGATCCGGCGTATCTTAGGCAGTTGTTCCCACGTGGCGGTGCGCATGCGCACGGGGATACGTCCACGTCCCAATGCATGTGCAGTTCATTTTAAGTACTTGTCTGGCGCCCGACCCATCATTTGCATGGGGTCACGCTTCATTAGCATGGATCACGCCCACTTCCAGCCCACTTCCACCTACTTCCACTTACGCCTGCTTGGGCCTACAAATATACGCTACGCCGGTGCAGAGTTGGGAGCATTTGCTTTGTGAATTCCATGCTTGCCTCTCCGCGCTGCGCCGGCGTAGCGTAAAAGAGATACGCTACGACGGCATAAATATGCGCCGATGTCTGTGAATCCGACCCAATGACTCTAATGGCTCATTTACACTTCCTTCAACTTTAGCACATATTACAGCTCCTGTCACTTTAATGTGCTTTTTTCATGTGTTTTTGATGCTCCTGTGAAGTTATTTTGAAGTTTTATGGAAGCTCGGCAAATGCCCTGTGTGTATATGTGTGTGTTTGTGTGTGTGTGTATATGTGTGTATATGTGTGTGTGTGTTGATTTTATATTTGTTTTAAAGGGTCCCAGTAGAATCCTTGCTCAGTAGTACCCCCACTCAAGAGATCCCCAGCTCCTTAGCACCCCTGTTCAGCACATACCCAGTGTCAGGAAAGGGTTCACCCGTTGAAGGCGCTGTCGGCAGGGATGGACTGGCCATTGGAACTACAGGGAGTTTCCCAGTGGGATGATGATGGCTCAGTGGGCTGGCTTCAGTGACAGTGGACTGCTGCCCCCCTCTGCTCCTCTGTCTCTCCCTCTCTGCAGCGCACACCTTGCGCCTTGAGGCGATTAAGTTCGCATTTGTTGCGCTATACAAGTTACTCACTCACTCACCTGGGGGGAACAAAGAAGCAGAGGGAGAACCAGAGAAGCAGGGGGACGACAGAGGAGTATGGGGGGAGGGGACAGACAGCTTACTCAACAGCTATGGCCTGGGAGTTTCTCACTTCTGCCCAATCGTGTCCCATAAGGGGGGGGGGGGCCAAAGTGATTCTTTGCCTCGGGTGAAATAATGTCTAGCTTCTCCACTGGTACTGCCTATAAGAGTACCAGTACCAGCCGTTCTACTCTAATAAAGTAGAACGGCTAGTGGCTAGTGAAGGGGGAGAGGGGGCTTGGTTGGCTGGGGGGTGCGGAAGTTGTCCGGCCACCGTGGGAGAGACCTGTCAAAGTGGGCCAGTCTGGATGAAGTCTATGGCCAAATTTCTGTCCCAGTCCAGCCCTGGCTGTCGGTCCCATGGATCGCAGTACCGATGTCCACCAGCCAGGATATGTAATAAAGTATTTCACCTGCTGGTGGCACTGTCAGATCCATGGGCCGTAGTACATGTCTTTACCAGCGGGTGTTTTCCAGCAGTGTTGAGCCGACATTATCTCCTGCGGTCAGGCATCTCCTGAGCCTGATTGCAGGAGATATGAATAAATAACCGGCAAATCACACTCTCTAGTTGCCTTGGTATCATCCTTGCGTCCTGACCTGCTAACCTGTTATTCTGAACCTGTTCCTGAACCCCGTACTCTGTATCCTGATCCTGAACCCAGAGGCGGCTCTAGGCTTTGTGAGGCCTTAGACAAAACTTGACATGGGGCCTCACTCACACCCATGATGGGAAAAATAATTCAAGGACAAGAGCCTCTTCGCCATAACCCTGGCCGGTGGTTGGGGGGGGGGGGGGTCTTTAACAAGGCAGCCCCCAGATCCTGCTCTTTAATAACTAAGGGGCACCTGATGAACCCAGCCCCCTTGTGCTGTCATTGACTGAAGGCATGCTGGGTTATTGATGTCACAATGGGTGGTGTCACCAATATTCGCTTTTTGGTAATGACATTGGTGGCCTCACTCTTGAGTCAGGGCTGTATGTGGAACTTGTCTGGAGATCCCTATGGGTGGAATCTGTCCAGAGATACCAGCTACCGCCCGCCTCTTTGTGAGAGAGGTGTTACACCCCAGGAGACTGCAAATAACTGTTTATACTAGGCTGAACTGTGCTGGGTTGTTCAGCACTAGTGATTTGTTCTTGTACTCTATTTTCTCTGTTATTTGCTGCCACCTAGTGACATCTGTGGGAGTTACACCTGGACAGCCTTATACAGCAGTAGATGCACTGCCTGTTATACTTGTTTTACATACCATTTACCTTTTTAGTGGTATGAAGTAAACTTTAAGCTGCACATTACGATTTGGCTGATACCTCTACATAACAGAACTTGGTAGAGCTCCATCCAAGAAGGACGTATTTTAGAAATAGATGAGATGTTATATTAATCTGTGACTTTCTATTCTGCACAGGCAACGCAAAATCAGCTTTCAACGCTGGGAACACCTCCGACTCCTTCAACTTCTATGGCAGTGGTTTCAGCTGTACCTGCCAGGGCCCGCTAAATGAGAAGACCACTCCACCCACCAGTCTACATACGACAAACACCCCCACCACCAGTCTACATACGACGACCATCCCCACCACTAGTCTACATACGACGAACACCCCCACCACCAGTCTACATACGACGACCATCCCCACCACTAGTCTACATACGACGACCATCCCCACCACTAGTCTACATACGACAACAACCCCCACCACCAGTCTACACACAACGGCCACTTCCACCACTCTTGAAAAGACGACCACTCCCACGACCAGTTTTCATCAGACGACCACTCCAACCACAAATCTACATGAGATGACCACACCCACTACCACCACCACCGCTGTGGTCACCAGCCTGAGCACGGAGTCCTGTGAAGGTAGGAAGGGTTACTGCTAATCAGATTAATGAACTCCAGACAGATATATAATACACAAATAAATGCAGCTCTGTATTTCAGAACCACTTGACCTCATGAACATTTACCCTCTTAATGACCAGGCCATTTTTTCAGTGATCAGTGACCTATAATGGGACTCTAATAATGTGGCGAGCAATCTAAAACTAACTGACGCTGAAGGGGAACTGGCTGGCTAACACTGACATAACCAGTGACACTAGCTGGGAAGGGGTTGACATCTAGGGTTGATCAAACTGTGTAACTGCTTTTACTAGGAGATCTGGCTGATTTTTTTCCCTGCTTTGCAGGGAGAAAAATCAGCCACATCGCTGCTCCATGTACAGAGCCCTGTGTTGTTAGTAAACACAGGGCTCTGAGCTGTGGTTTGCTAAGCTGATCAGCAGGTCCCTGACATGAATCATTGGCCAGGACCTGCTGACTGACTTGTGCTGTACGGAATCACAGCACAGATCAGGCAGCGGGCGCGCCACCTACCCAGAAATGTAAAATCACGTACATGTACGTGATTTTGCGAAGCGTGCCTGCCCCATCGCTGTACAACTACATGGATGGGTCCACTAGTGGTTAATACACCATTAAACTGGATAAGAGGAAAAGTAAAAATCAGCATATAAGAGGGGCTTCATGGTCAGCTAGATTTGGCATCAAGAGCACAAGGCCCCACCCCCACTAAAAAATTGTTCTCCCCTGCTGAAGCCAAACCCTCCGCCATCTTTTGCCCCACTCCATATCAGAAGTCTCCACACAACATCCCTGGTTATTGACCTTTTACTAGACATGTGCAATTCGTTTTGTTCTGAATTCGTTTTTTTTATTTTTTAAATTTCAACAAATTTGTTAATTTGGAAAATCATGAGCTAATGAAAACCTCTTTAACAAATTTTTCCGAATATTCGGAAATTCAAAAATTCGTAAATTTATAGATTCAAGTCTTCGAATATTCGACAATTTGTAAATTTGAATATTTTGAAAATGCAAAAATCCAGTAGTTGTTGTTTCAATTGTAGTTGTTTTAGTTTATAGTTGTTGTTTCAGTTGTAGTTGTTGTTTTAGTTGTTGCTGTTGTATTCAGTTGTTATTGTAGTTGTTGTTTTCAGTTGTTTCAATTGTTGTTTCAGTTGTTGTTATTTCTGTTTCAGTAGTTGTTGTTTCAGTTGTTGTTGTTTTCAGTAGTTGTTGTTTTCAGTAGTTGTTGTTTTCAGTAGTTGTTGTTTTCAGTAGTTGTTGTTTCAGTAGTATTAGTTGTTTTCAGTTGTTGTTGTTTTCAATTATTGTTGTTTCAGTTGCTGTTGTTGTTTCTGCTGTTGTTTCAGTAATGGTAGTTGTTTTTCAGTTGTTGTAGTTTTCAGTTGTAGTTGTTTCAGTTGTTGTTTTTTAAGTTTTAACTTAACTATTATTTACTATTAAATTATAAGTATTGGAATTTCCTTTCAAATATGGCTTTTAGCGAACGTAACAAATACAATTGTATCCAAAGTTACAAATGATCAGAAACGTATTATTATTAATTAATTCCACTACATTTATTTAGATGCAGCATTTTTTATTTTGGGTGAATCGTAACATCGGATACATTTTTATTTGTTACGTTGACTCAGTTATAGTTGTTTCAGTTGCTGTTGTTGTTTCAGTAGTTGTAGTTGTTTTCAGTTGTTGATTCTGTTTCAGTAGTTGTTTTCAGTTTTTGTTGTTTTCAGTTTTTGCTGTTTTAGTCGCTGTTGTTTTCAGTTGTAATTGATTTCCATTATAGTTGTTGTTTCAGTTGCTGTTCTTGTTTCTGCTGTTTGATTGTTTCAGTAGTTGTAGTTGTTTTCAATTGTAGTTTTCAGTTGTAGTTGTTTCAGTTATCATTTAACTATTATTAACTATTAAATTATAAGTATTGGTATTTCCTTTCAAATGTGGCTTTTAGTGAACGTAACAAATACGATTTTATCCGAAGTTATGAATTATCAGAAACGTATTATTATTAATTCATTCCATTCCATTTGTTTAGATGCGGCATTCTTTATTTCGGGTGATTTGTAACATTGGATACATTTCTATTCGTTACGTTGACTCATTTATTGTTGTTTTCAGTTGTTGTTGTTTCAGTAGTTGTAGTTGTTTTCAGTTGTTGATTCTGTTTCAGTAGTTGCTGTTTCAGTTGTTGTTTTCAGTTGTAATCGATTTTCATTATAGTTGTTGTTTCAGTTGTTGTTGTTTCAGTTGCTGTTCTTGTTTCTGCTGTTTGATTGTTTCAGTAGTTGTAGTTGTTTCAGCTCTTGTTTGTTTCAGTTATAATTTAACTATTATTAACTATTACATTATAAGTATTGGAATTTCCTTTCAGATTTGGCTTTTAGTGAACGTAACAAATACGATTTTATCCGAATTTATGAATTATCAGAAACGTATTATTATTAATTCATCCCATTCCATTTGTTTAGATGCGACATTCTTTATTTTGGGTGATTTGTTACATCGGACACATTTTTATTTGTTACGTTGACTAACAGCCAAATTTGAAATTAAATTCCAATACCTATAATTTAATAGTTAGTTATTATTAGTTAGTTAGTTAGTTAGTTAATTATTATTTCGTATTGTGAGGTTTTGGTTCTTTCACATTTTTCGAATTTTCTTTCTTATTTTTGAATTTACAAATTTACGAAATTTCGAATTTACGTTTTTTTTTTACAAATATCTTTTTTATTTTCAACGGAAAGGCAGTTCCATGTCAAACCAACAATAATAATAAAGCAATAGTATACCAATAAACATAACATAAATACATCACACCAATAGGTAACAACAAAAATCCAAAATAAACCTTTGAGCACTTAAACTATACCTATGGAAAATAAGCAGCCCCCCCCCCCCCCCCCGTCCTCATAGGGTTGGGAGTTATCATGACTCAAATTTACGAATTTATGCATTTTGATCATAAAGAATGACCTGAAAAACGATGAAAAAAAAAACCTAAAGAAAATGAAAACGAAAATGAACACATTTTTCGGCAGTGCATTTCTACCTTTTACATCCCCAAAGGAAGGAATGTCCACACATAAAGTGGTTTGCTTCAGTATACCGATGGAATTCTGGAAATGGTATAACAGTCACATCACATTGAAATTACATAACCATTCACCATTAGTGGACAGTCTGGCCAAATGTGGCCAAATGAGGAACTGCAGGCCAATGTTTGGCTTTTCTCCAGTCCTGCGCCCCCGTACCTCAGGCCAAATGAGGAACTGCAGGCCCTATTAGTTTGAATTCTTCTCGTCTTGTGAGTCAACACTCCTCAGTCAGAATAAAAAAAAAAAGTTGCTTGCAAATCAAAACGCTCTCAGACCAAGTTACTCTTAAACCGAGGTAGTTCAAATCTACAGCTAAATCTGGGGGTTGGGATCACATGAATTTTATTTTTTACATTGGGTTCCCATTAAAATTCCCACCAGACATGAAGGGCGTGGTATGAATTGGGGGGAGGGACCCCAGCACTGAGCTTTGCACCTGCATGGAAGGCGGTCTGCTGTGCGAGGGGAGAGGTCTATGGAAAGGTTGGAGGAGTAGAATATAATGGGGCAGATAAGTCAGATGGGGGGAGGGGGTGGTTGGATGCTACGGAGGGAAAGGAGGAGGGGCCGCTGGTCAGGTGATAAGAAGGTTGTCACTCAGTGCTGGGGCCGTGTTGTCTCGAATACAGTCCTCATGGTGGAGGTCTCACTTCTCTCGCTTCTCTAACACGTCTCTCTTCCTCCCGCAGATGGGTTGGCTGAAATCTACTTGGTGGACACTCCCCTTAGTTGGTGGAACGCCCTACACTACTGCCGCCAGCACTACACCGACCTGTTAAGTGTGTCCGATGACCGCACCCAGGACCTCGTGGCCTCCATGATTAAGAAGACCGGAGCATTGGGGACCGGACTATGGATCGGCCTCCGCAGGCACAAAGTGTGGGGGAACCTGTACTGGATGGATGGGCAACCCACCGACTACATGAACTGGGGGGATGGGATGCCTAGCGACCCCGTCACCAACCTGTGTACCCTCATCTCACCAGAAAACAACTTCACCTGGTATGACCAGTGCTGTACCACCCACCTTGGTTTTATCTGCTACTGACCCCCTTCCCCCTAGATATATAACACCCGCCCATCACTACTAACACCCCTCCCCCAGGGTATATACCACCCACTCATCACTACTAACACCCCTCCCCCAGGGTATATAACACCCACTCATCACTACTAACCCCCCCAGATATTCAACACCCACCCATCACTACTAACACCCCTCCCCCAGGGTATTTACCACCCACTCATCACTACTAACACCCCTCCCCCAGGGTAAATAACACCCACTCATCACTACTAACACCCCTCCCCCAGGGTATATACCACCCACTCATCACTACTAACCCCCCCAGATATTCAACACCCACCCATCACTACTAACACCCCTCACCCCAGGGTATATAACACCCACTCATCACTACTGACCCCCCCAGATATTCAACACCCACCCATAACTACTAACACCCCTCCCCCAGGGTATATAACACCCACCCATCACTACGAACACCCCTCCCCCAGGGTATATAACACCCACCCATCACTACTAACACCCCTCCCACAGAATATATACCACCCACTCATCACTACTAACACCCCTCTCCCAGGGTATATAACACTCACCCATCACTACTAACACCCCTCCCCCAGGGTATATAACACCCACTCATCACTACTAACACCCCTCCCCCAGGGTATATAACACCCACTCATCACTACTAACACCCCTCCCCCAGGGTATATACCACCCACTCATCACTACTAACACCCCTCTCCCAGGGTATATAACACCCACCCATCACTACTAACACCCCTCTCCCAGGGTATATAACACCCACCCATCACTACTAACACTCCTCCCCCAGGGTATATAACACCCACCCATCACTACTAACACCCCTCCCCCAGGGTATATAACACCCACCCATCACTACTAACACCCCTCCCCCAGAATATATACCACCCACTCATCACTACTAACACCCCTCTCCCAGGGTATATAACACCCACCCATCACTACTAACACCCCTCCCCCAGGATATATACCACCCACTCATCACTACTAACACCCCTCCCCCAGGGTATATACCACCCACCCATCACTACAAACACCCCTCCCCCAGGGTATATACCACCCACTCATCACGACTGACCCCCCCAGATATTCAACACCCACCCATAACTACTACCACCCCTACCACCAGTCACTACTGACCCCCCAGATATACAACACCCACCAATCACTACTGACCCCTTCCCCAGGATATATAACACCCACCAATCACTACTGACCCCCCCAGATATACAACACCCACCAATCACTACTGACCCCTCCCCCCCAGGATATATAACACCCACCAATCACTACTGACCCCCCTCCCCAGGATATATAACACCCACCAATCACTATTGACCCCCCAGATATTCAACACCCAACAATCACTACTGACACCTCCTCCTCTTGACTGTCTGAGGGCCTTAAAGAGCTCCATTGACCTTGACATTATGACATCACACGTCTCCATATCAAAGGGAGGTCCAATCCCGGGATATATGAGGTCAATACTCCCCAAGGAGGTTCTTCTAATCATTGGCACCTAATCTGGAACCCGGCATTCTAATGTCATGGTGGCAAATGGTGGTAAATATCGGGGCGCACTTACATTGTTCTCATATATGACCTTTACCTGTAACGTCTAATGTGTTCCTATTAAATTGCTTTATGTTGAAAAGTCATTAATTTCCAGCGTTCCATCCATCGTATTCATATTCTCACATGACTGGACACCATAGTACATTGTCTATACCCCATCCCATTCAGGGGTCCCACCCCATCCCAGGCACTCCCACCCCATCCCAGGCACTCCCACCCCATTCAGGGGTCCCAACCCACCCCATCCCAGGCACATCCATTCCATTCAGGGGTCCCACCCCATCCCAGGCACACCCATTCCATTCAGGGGTCCCACCCATCCCAGGCACACCCATTCCATTCAGGGGTCCCACCCCACCCCAGGCACACCCATTCCATTCAGGGGTCCCTTCCATCTCAGGCACACCCATTCCATTCAGGGGTCCCACCCATCCCAGGCACACCCATTCCATTCAGGGGTCCCACCCCACCCCAGGCACACCCATTCCATTCAGGGGTCCCACCCATCCTAGGCACACCCATTCCATTCAGGGGTCCCACCCCATCCCAGGCACACCCATTCCATTCAGGGGTCCCACCCATCCCAGGCACACCCATTCCATTCAGGGGTCCCACCCCACCCCAGGCACACCCATTCCATTCAGGGGTCCCTTCCATCTCAGGCACACCCATTCCATTCAGGGGTCCCACCCATCCCAGGCACACCCATTCCATTCAGGGGTCCCACCCCACCCCAGGCACACCCATTCCATTCAGGGGTCCCACCCATCCTAGGCACACCCATTCCATTCAGGGGTCCCACCCCATCCCAGGCACACCCATTCCATTCAGGGGTCCCACCCATCCCAGGCACACCCATTCCATTCAGGGGTCCCACCCCACCCCAGGCACACCCATTCCATTCAGAGGTCCCTTCCATCCCAGGCACACCCATTCCATTCAGGGGTCTCCAAAATATGGCCCTTAAGCTGTTAAGGAACCATAATGCCTCTACTTTTGAGTAATGCCTGTGGCTGTCAGTCTTGCAATGCCTCATGGGACTTGCAGTC
This sequence comes from Rana kukunoris, assembly GCA_029574335.1. NCBI lineage: Eukaryota > Metazoa > Chordata > Amphibia > Anura > Ranidae > Rana > Rana kukunoris. The sequence continues at coordinate 98,265 of JAJQKJ010000217.1, forward strand.
CCGTCAACAGCTGGAGGGCCATAGTTTTGAGTTCCCCAGAGTACAGCTCTGAATAACTAATCACACTAAGCCCCGGTGATCAATCCATGGTGAGGAATGTCTGAATGTTGCAATAACAAATACAGTGGAACCTCGGATTACGAGGATAATCCGTTCCAGGAGAACGCTCGTAATCCAAAGCACTCGCATATCAAAGCCAGTTTCCCCATAGAAGTCAATGGAAATGAAAATAATTTGTTCCGCATTGACTTCAATGGCATGCAATACCGCTTGTGGCCAGAGGTGGAAACTCAAGAAAATGCCTGAGGACACCTCGACAAACCTTGGAAAGACTTTGTTCCCCGAGATATGCCGAGGCCACTAGAGCCGTCCTCGGGCCTTTCCGAACAGCGATTTTTAGAAATACGCAGCGCTCGTGTTGTGAAACGCTCGTTACTCGCAATCCGAGGTTCCCCTGAATGATAACGATATGAACTGCAGAGCTGTGAGGTCGGAGGGGTCGGCTCTGCACCAGGGAGGCCAGGGGCTGCCGGTGGAATGTGGTTTTTGTGGTTTGGTTTAGGATATGAGACGTCACCGAGCCGGCCCCGAGGCTCCGAGGCCTGCTGACTGTTTCTCTGAATATGATCTGCAGTGCGTGTTCTCAGAAACGGGCGTGTTTTCTGCGTACGCCTCTTCCTGTGAGAAGGAATCGAGGGAAGCGGGGGAGGTTCTGAAGAATTCCGATCGGAGTCTCTTGTTGTTCTGCGTGTTTGAGATCTACAGAGACTCAGAAAACAAAGAACTAGAAGTCTGCGACCAATCGCGTCCATTCTCTGCGTTTTCCTGAACGGAAGCGGATCCAGAGCCGTCTTTAGTGTTGATTGGACCCCGGGGCAAAACATTTTCAATTTTGTTCTCCACCTTCTCTGAGACATACAATAAATATCAGCTAGACTTAAAATCTGTTTACTATATCAGGTCAGGCAGTGATTGTGACTGGTTGCTAGAGGTTACTGCATAGCATTACCACTTACTGACTGGTTACTAGAGGTTACAGCATATCATTACCACTTACTGACTGGTTGCTAGAGGTTACAGCATATCATTACCACTTACTGACTGGTTGCTAGAGGTTACAGCATATCATTACCACTTACTGACTGGTTGCTAGAGGTTACAGCATATCATTACCACTTACTGACTGGTTACTAGAGGTTACTGCATATCATTACCACTTACTGACTGGTTGCTAGAGGTTACAGCATATCATTACCACTTACTGACTGGTTACTAGAGGTTACTGCATATCATTACCACTTACTGACTGGTTACTAGAGGTTACAGCATATCATTGCCACTTACTGACTGGTTGCTAGAGGTTACTGCATATCATTACCACTTACTGACTGGTTGCTAGAGGTTACAGCATATCATTACCACTTACTGACTGGTTACTAGAGGTTACAGCATATCATTGCCACTTACTGACTGGTTGCTAGAGGTTACTGCATATCATTACCACTTACTGACTGGTTGCTAGAGGTTACTGCATATCATTACCACTTACTGACTGATTGCTAGAGGTAAATGTTTGGGGGTTTTAAGTCTTAAACTTGTAAACGCCGAGTCTGAAAAACTGGCTCGGTCCTTAAGTGGTTAATGTCATTATAACATTTCAATGATATCAATTATTTTGCTTTTGATTCTCCTCCCTAAATAACGAAGTGGCTTCTCACGTATCTTGGCTCCGGATTTCTTGCTGAGTTGCAGATTTTATCTCCCGTTTCTCATGTATTTCTATTTCTTATTTTTCATCATTCAGCATTTAATATTTATTTTTATTAAGATTATTTTTAACATTTTCTTTTTTTTTTTTTTATGTGCAACGTCCCAACGTCACCGGGTTCAATGTTTGTACTTTTTCCATCTGACATGCAATACATTGTGACAGCCGTGATCAGGGCTGCTGTTAGAAATCACCGGGGTCCCCCATACAGCCGACCTGACAGGACCCCCTTCCCCTGTCCGAAAGTGACATTGATTTATCAGTCCCCTTCTCTGCAGCCTCAGCTGTGCAGATGAATGAATACAGACCCCCTTTAGTACAGATCCCAATCCCAAAATTCAGTGCAGACCCCTCAATTCAGTGCAGACCCCCAATTCAGTACAGGACCCCCTCAGTGCAGACCCCTTTCAGTGCAGACCGATTCAGTGCAGACCCCCCAATTCAGTGCAGACCCCATAATTCAGTGCAGACCCCCTCAGTGCAGACCCCCTCAGTGCAGACCCCCTAATTCAGTGCATACCCCATCAGTGCATACCCCAATTCAGTGCAGACCCCCTCAGTGCATACCCCAATTCAGTGCAGACCCCCTCAGTGCATACCCCAATTCAGTGCAGACCCCCTCAGTGCATAACCCCAATTCAGTGCAGACCCCCTCAGTGCATAACCCCAATTCAGTGCAGACCCGCTCAGTGCAGACCCTTATTGTGTTCAGTGCATACCTCATATCGGACACGTTCAGCAGCGCCCTTCCTCCTGTGTAGTTGTAATCAGAGAGGAGGGGGAGGCGGCTTCACTCTGCTCGGCTGTGTATGAGACAGCCAACGGCGCAAGAGATGCGGATCGTCGGTGCAGTGGAGTTGCCTGGGTCCTGCTGAAGTGTGTCACCCCTCTGGCGGGTATCACCCGGGTGCAGGCCGCACCCCCCACCCCCCTCTAGTGATGCCACTGGCCGAGGCCTTTCTTGCACCTCCTGCCCAACACTCCTGAAAGTGTTGTGGATTCTCTGAGCATTTATTGCACAGATGGGATTTAGTCAATTGGTAATGACAACTCTTCCAGTGTCGCCTCATCTGTGAACCTAAAAAGCCTCGTGTCTTAAATATATGTGTGTTTTAATATCTTGTTGTAATAAAATGTTGTCTTTTATACCTATTTTGTGTATCCTGAGTTTTGTATATTACCATAAAAGTCCATTATCGCCTCAATTCAACGTTGTCTATCCTTCCATAACCGGGGAATTACACATCGGTATGGGGAGCATTTGGGGGACAATATTGTCCTCAGTGACAAGATATCAGAAAACTGACCTGAATTGTAGCAAGGTCCCCGGCCTCCTTCAGACGAAGGAGAACCTCCAGGGCCAGAGACATCCTGCTATATATGGTGGGTTACAAGGCATAGTGGGTGTAATGCAAGTTAGATTCATGGGCGCCAGACACTTCTTGAATACAAAGAGAGTTTATTTCTCTTAAACAGAACTTTGGGGGAGAGGGCTAGGGCCAGGACACCTTTAGGTAGTTGCAATGTTAATTGGCAGACTCCGAGACTTCGACAGGAAGACAGCCGTGCAGCAAGACGCCACATGTATAGGAATGCTGTCTCCTATGGCAACAGTCCTTAACAGTTTCTAACAAAAAGTATAACAGTTCCTACACTTCCACTACAATCTCTTCTTGTAGTTAAAGGGGGCTTCCAGATCCAGAATATGCCCCCCCCGCCCGCAGACCCCAACAACCATCGGGCAAGGGTTGTGGGGATGAGGCCCTTGTTTCCATCAACATGGGGACATCCTACCCATGTTGAGGGCATGTGCCCTGGTACCGTTTCGTCCCCCCTCTTTTCCTGCGGCCTGCCAGGTTGCGTGCTCAGATATGACAATGAACGCACAAATAGGGTCAGTAGTCAGCGGATCTCACCATCTGCTGCGCCTACTACGCAGACTCACGCCTTTTATTTCCAAGAAAGACATAGCGGTCGTGGTGGGAGCGATTGTAAACTCCAGACTGGACTATGCAAATGCCGTTTACCTCGGACTCCCCAAGTACCAAATCGCTCGTCTTCAAGTCGTTCAAAATACGGACGCCAGACTTGTGACTGGGAAAAAACCCTGGGAATCAATCTCACCTTCACTGAGATCCCTTCACTGGCTACCAGTTAAAGACAGAATCACCTTTAAAGCTCTCTGTCTAACGCATAGATGTATCCATGGGAATGCTCCCCATTATCTATGCGAAAAATTAAAAGTTCACAATCCCAATCGTATTCTACGATCCACCAATCAAAACCGGCTTCAGATACCGAAAGCCAGATACAAGTCCAAAGGGGACAGGAGATTCGCTGTCCAAGGTCCCAGACTATGGAACGCCTTACCAGACAGCATTAGACTGGAGGAGAACTATTTAGTCTTCAGGAGAAAGATTAAGACTCATCTCTTTTGATATCAAAGGAGACAGGAACAACAAGCGCCCAGAGGCGATTAAGTTTGCATGTGCCGCGCTATATAAGTTTTTCATTCATTCATTCATTCAGATAAGGGTCTGGTATGCATTTCTGGGGGGACCCCTCGCCATTTTTTTTTTAATTTTGGTCCTGGTGCAGTGACGATTGAAGCGCCAACAACGGCCATTTCCCAAATAAATTGCCCACAAAAATTCTTATTTTCTGGCAGTTCCCCTCCCGAGACTAGACTCTGGATCCGCCCCTGGTTCCTGGTTGGTGAGAATTCTGCTCCGGTACTTGCTTCAGTTACTCACTGTGGTCCCCGGTAATAAGGCGGTTGATCCTTTAGTGGCGACAGCTTCCCCTCTACCTCCGACCATGACGGGTTCTCCGGCCGGCAGAACCGTCACTTCTAGATTGATTGGTTTGCGCTAAAGTTATAACATCTACAAAATAGGGGATAGTTTTATGTCATTTTTAGTATTCATTTTTTTACTAGTAATGGCGGCGATCACTTTTGACGCCTTTATTGGAACCATTCACATTTATACAGCGATCAGTGCTATAAAAATGCACTTATTACTGTATAAAATGTGACTGTCAGGGAAGGGTTTAACCACTAGGGGGCTAGGAAGGAGTTAAGTGTGTCCTAGGGAGTGCTTCTAACTGTTAGGGGGCGTGGATTACTGTGGCACGTCACTGATTGCTGCTCCCGATGACAGGGTGCAGACGATCAGTGTCCTGTCACTAGGCAGAACAGGGAGAGGCCTTGTTTACACTGGCCTCTCCTCGTTCTGCCGCTCCGTGACACGATCCCGAGACACCGGAGGACATCGAGTCCGCAGGTCCGACGGGCACGTTCAAGGAGCTCGCGCGCGCGCTGCCGGAGTGCAATTCAAAGTAACATAAATATACGTTACTCTGCGCAGCCGCGCCAATCTGCCAGCGTAAAAGTACAGGCGGCGGTCGGCAAGCGGTTAATCCCTTAAACAAGATCAGACATAATTACACTAGGTGTGCTGGTACACAATCTTTCTGCATTGCCCAATCTTCCAACTGCCATAAACCAATCAGACCACACGATCGCTACGTATCTTATCAGATGAGGAGTAATCACAGCAACAAATCCTCCCACGCCGCCTCACTCCCTACTATAGAAAATCGTTTTGTTATAATACAACCCACTGTCAATGATGCAATCTACTAATTACCTTGGTGTCATACTTGTAAATACAATCTGACCTTGTTTGTGTGAATACAACACAACTTTATGATCTTCTTGTACTTTTTTCTATATTTTCAATAAAAAGTTTGGAACAAAAAAATGGCAGTTTTTTCCGGGAGTGGTGATTTTAACCAACCGCCGACCGCTGCACGACTATATATGTCGGCAGAACGGCTCAGCTGCACATATGGACCTAACAGTACACCGCTGGTGGCACAGGCATGCACCCGCCACAAGCTCCGTGAGTGTGAGCACGGGTCCCCCAGGCCATACCAGGCTCTTCAGGTCTGGTATGGATTTTAAGGGGAACTCCACGCCAAAAAATGGCGTGGGGGTCAGCCCAAAACCCATACCAGACCCTTATCCAAGCATGTAGCCTGGCAGGTCAAGATAGGGGGGGGACGAGCAAGTGTCCTGCCTCCTGAACCATACCAGGCCACATGCCTTCAACATGGGGAGGGTGCTTTGGGTTGAACAACACCATGGCACCTTGTCCCCAGGTGGATGGGGACAAGGGCCTCTTCCCGACAACCCTGGCCAGTGGTTCTGTGGGCAGGGGGCTTATCGGAATCTGGAAGCCCCTTTTAACAACGGGCCCCCCAGATCCTGCCCTCCTATGTGAATGGATATCGGGTACATTGTACCCCTACCCATTCACCTGGAGAAAAAAAAAAACACACTACACAGGTTTTAAAAGTCATTTATTAGGCAGTTCCGGGGGTCTTCTTCAGACCTTAGGGGTCTCTTCTTCTGCTCTCAGGTGCCTTCCTCCTTCTGCCGGGCTTCTCCGCTATCTTCTTGCAGCTCTTTTACTAGCGGGGGCCCGGCCTTCTGTCGTCTTCTCCCCTCTTCTCTGGTGTCCTTCTGCCGACAGTGGAGAAGCTCGAAAGAAAAGACCCCGGAAGTTGGAAGAATACCCCCCAGGGCTGCCTAATAAATGACTTTTGAAACCTGTGTAGTGTGTTTTTTTTTCCTTAAAGGGGCTCCTGGATTCCGGTAAGCTCCCGGCCCGCAGACCCCGACAACCAACGGCCAGGGTTGTCGGGAAGTGGCCCTTGTCCCCATCAACATGGGGACATGTGCTTTGGGGTGTGACCTGGTATGCTTCAGGAGGAGGGGGGCTCGCTAGTCCCCACCCCCTTTCCTGGCCGACCGGGCTGCGTGCTTGGATAAGGGTCTGGTATGGATCTGGGGGGGACCCCCACACAGTTTTTTTGGCGTACAGGGTTCTCCTTGAAATCCAAACCAGACTCAAGGGCCTGGTATGCTCTTGGAGGGGGAATCCATGCCGTTTTTTATAATAGTTTGGCGTGGAGTTCCCCCTCAAGATTCATACCAAACGCAGCTGACACAGTGCACTGCACTTACCTGTGGTTATGTGCGGATAGCTACGCCAAATCGTACCTGGACGCATTCACTTCTATTATTTCTATTCGCACCAAACCGCAGGTAACAAAGCTGCAGCTCAACGCAGTGTGTGAAAGGTGTCAAAGGAAAGCATTGTGTGCCCTGTATTTGTCTCCATCCATCTTCCCATCAACTCTGACCAGCTTCCCTGTCCCTGCTGTAGAAAAGCATTCCCACCACATGAAGCTACCACCACCATGTTTCACGGTGGGGATGGTGTGTTCAGGGGGATGTGCAGTGTTAGTTTTCCCCACACATAGCGGCCAAAAAGTAATATGTGACCCGAGCACCTTCTTCCACATGTTTGCTGTGTCCCCTCCCCCACATGGCTTCTCACAAACTACAAACAGGACTTCTTATGTCTTTCTTTCTCCAATGTCTTTCTTCGTGTCACTCTTCCATAAAGGGCAGATTTGTGGAGAGCACCACTAAAGCTCCGTACACACGGCTGAGGTTCTCGGCAGAAACCAGCGAGAAGCTTGCTGGCATCCTGATCCTGCCGAGAACCTCGGCCGTGTGTTCGGATTCGGCGAGCATCCCGTCGGGAAACCCGTCAAGCCGAAATAGAGAGCAGGTTCTCTATTTGCCCGACGGCCCGTCGGGATGAATGGCTCGTCGCCTTTCCTGACGGGCTGGTCGCCGAATCTGACGGCCGAGCGAGAACCTCGACGGGCGGAACGATGTGTTCCGCCCGTCGAGGTTCTCTGCCGTGTGTACGCGGCATTATAGTTGTCCTGTGGAGAGCACCACTAATAGTTGTCTGTGGAGCGCACCACTAATAGTTGTCCTGTGGACAGATTCTCCCCCCTGACCTGTGCAGCTCCTCCAGAGTTACCATGGGCCTCTTGGCTGCTTCTCTGATGAACGCTCTCCTTGCCCGGCCCGGTCAGTTTAGGTGGACGGCCATGTCTTGGTAGGTTTGCAGTTGTGCCGTACTCTTTCCATTTTCCGATGATGGACTGGACAGAAGCTCCGTGAGATCTTCAAATCGTGGGAGATTTTTTTTTATAACCTCCCCCCTGCTTTATACGTCTCCACAACTTTATCCCCGACCCGTCTGGTGGGTTCCTCAGCCTTCATGATGCTGTTTGTTCACTAAGGTTCTCTAAGGCCGCGTACACACGATCGGTCCATCCGATGAGAAAGGGCCGACGGACCGTTTTCATCGGGTCACCGCTGAAGTGGCCTGATGGTCTGATGTGCGTACACACCATCAGTTCAAAAACCGATCGTGTCAGAACGCGGTGACGTAAAACACAACGACGTGCTGAAAAAAATGAAGTTCAATGCTTTCCGAGCATGCGTCGACTTGATTCTGAGCATGCGCGGGTTTTGAACCGATGCTTTTGCGTACTAACCATCAGTTTGGACCGATCGGTCAGCGGGCCATCGGGTCGATTTTAAAGCAAGTTTTAAGGGAGCTGTGGTGGCTCAACATGATTGGCACTGCGCTGACAAGCCGTTCACCTCTGCAGCCAGGGGTTCGGATCCCGGTCTCGTCTACATGTGAATTGAGTTTGGTGGTCTCAGCCCGGCTCCCGGTGGGTGTGCTATGCAAGGTACGCCCACCCCCCTCCCACAAAAACCACCACACTTGCACGCACACAAAATTGGTTTAACACAGACGCACTTTGGCCATGAGGTCTCCTAAAAAATAGAGGCGAAGGACCTACTGGGCTGGCTGAGCGGGCTTGACCCCCTCAGAGGGGGGATTTCCTTTGCCCTGTTGGGGGTCTTGTCGGGCTCCCGTGCAGGTAGGGTGGGGTGAGTGGGAGGTCCTCCCTCACACCCCCCATTGCCACCCGGGGGGCATGGAGAAGATTGCCTCTGGGGGGAGGGTCTGCCTACTCCCAACTCCTACAGTCCGGCTCCTCTCTCTCAACTTCACGCACAAAAATACACTTTAAAAAAAAAAAAGCCAGTTTGGTCCGAACTTCGGGCCGTTTCACAGACCTCTGAAGGCTTCACAGAACAGCTGTGTTTATACTGAGATTACATGACACACAGGGGGACTCTATTTACTAATTAGGTGACTTCTGAAGGCGATTGGTTCCCCTAGATTTTAGTAATCAGTGCAAAGGGGGGGGTGAATACAAATGCCCCTCCCCCCACACAATTCACATATTTGTATAATTTATCATTTTCCTTCCACCTCACAATTATGTGATACTTTGTGTCTCTCACATAAAATCCCCAATGAAATACATTTACCTTTTTTGGGTGTAACATGAGAAGATGTGTGGAATTACAAGGGGTATGAATACTTTTTCAATATATAAATATGAATAGATAAATAGATTATAAATAATAAATCCCCGCACTTCTTTAAATAACGGAAGCCTCGGTTTGAACACATAAAACTCCATAATATTTAACATTGGAGACTTTTTTCCTCCCACGAGAGATATTTTTCTCACTTTAAAGATAATTGAATTTTCTTTTAACCACTTAAGGACCGCCTACTGCACATTTACGTCGGCAGAACGGCACGGCTGGGCACATCAACGTATATATACATTGATTTTAGTACCCAGCCGTGGGTCGCGGGCGCGCCCCCGTGACCCGGTCCGGAACTCCAGGACCGGGACCGCGGGATTCGCGGACCCGATCGCCGCTGCAGTGCGGCGATCCGTCCCTGGAGCGGAAGAACGGGGAGAGCCGTGTGTAAACGTGGCTTTCCCGTGCTTCTCTGTGGCCGCAGCATCGATCGCGTCATCCCTGTAATAGGGGGACGCGATCGATGACGTCACACCTACAGCCACACCCCCTACAGTTGTAAACACACACATAGGTCACACATCCCCTACAGCGCCACCTTGTGGTTAACTCCCAAACTGCAACTGTCGCAATTTAAATGCATTTTTTGCTGTGAAAATGACAATTGTCCCAAAAATTTGTCAAAATTGTCCGAAGTGTCCGCCATATTGTCGCAGTCACGAAAAAAATCGCTGATCGCCGCTATTAGTAGTAAAAAAAATAAAAATTAATAAAAATGCAGTAAAACTATCCCTTATTTTGTAAACGCTATAAGTTTTGCGAAAACCAACCGATAAACGCTTATTGCGATTTTTTTTTTACCAAAAATATGTAGAAGAATACGTATCGGCCTAAACTGAGGAAAAAAAATGTTTTTTTATATATTTTTGGGGGATATTTATTATAGCAAAAAGTAAAAAATATTGCATTTTTTTTTAAAATGTCGCTCTATTTTTGTTTATAGCGCAAAAAATAAAAACCGCAGAGGTGATCAAATACCACCAAAAGAAAGCTCTATTTGTGGGGAAAAAAGGACGCCAATTTTGTTTGGGAGTCACGTCGCACGACCGCGCAATTGTCAGTTAAAACGACGCAGTGCCGAATCGCAAAAAGGGGCAAGGTCCTTCACCTGCATTTTGGTCCGGGTCTTAAGTGTTTAATTGAATAAAATTAGATTTGAAATTTTTTAATGTTGATCTGTCATGTGACCCATTTTTATCTGCGGTGACCTACATTTTTGCAATCTCCCTAATCTCAGTATATTTTGTCGTTATAATTTCCCAGTGTCAATGAAGGTTCACAAACAAGAATGTTTAACCCCTTCCCTTCCATACCGGGGGCACTTACCCCCCTTCCTGCCCTGGCCAATGTTCAGCTTTCAGCGCTGTCGCACTTTGAATGACAATTGCGCTATTTTTTTATATATTTTTTCCCCACAAATAGAGATTTCTTTTGGTGGTATTTGATCACTAGTGTTGCTCACGAATATTCGTATTGCGAATATTCGGCTCGAATATGGCACATTCGAGTATTCGCGATATATTCCGAATTTCGCGGTGAATATTCGCTATTTCGAATATTCGTATTTTTTCAATTTTTTTTTTAGAACAGATCACATCCTAGAGATCCCCATCGACGTCTAAAAGCATTGCTGGTATGATTAGAGACCTTGGGCCGAGTAGCTGCAGCAATCATTTTATATTGCCGAAAAATCGCAATGCGATTATTCAGCAATAGCGATATCGCGCGATTATTTTAGAGAAATTCGCAATATTGTTTTTAGCTAAAATAACACATATATTCGATTTCAGAGTGTTACTGTCGAAATTCCGCAATAAATTTCTCATTCGCATTTTTGCGAAATTACGATAAAATATCAAGAATATTCTGAGCCAATCAGAGTGCTCCTTCCGCATTTGCCGAATATTCGCAATTATTTTGTATTGTAATATATCACGAATATTCTGAGCCAATCAGAGTGCTCCATTCCGCATTTCTCGAATATTCGCAATTATTTTGTATTATAAAATATCACGAATATTCTGAGCCAATCAGAGTGCTCCATTCCGCATTTCTCGAAATTTCGCATTCGCATTCGCAATAGCGAAATTTTGCAATCATTTCATTTCCAAAAAATATCACGAATATTCGCATTTAGCGAATATATCTCGAATATTCGACTATATATTCGAGATATATCGCGAAATCGAATATGGCATATTCTGCTCAACACTATTGATCACCTCTGCGATTTAAATTTTTTGCGCAACAACTAAAAACAGACCGAAAATGTAGAAAAAAATGAAGGGCCAGATTCTCTAAGAATTGCGGCGGCGTAGCGTAAGCCAGTTACACTACGCCGCCGCATCGTACTACAGCAAGTGCTTTAATCTCAAAGCATTTGCTCCGTAGGTTTCGCCTGCGTCGCGTAAATCGCGCAGCGTAAACCCGCGCAATTCAAAGGGGGCGGCTTGTATTTAAATTAAGCGCGCCCCCGCGTCGAACGAACTGCGCATGCGCCGGCCGGGGAAAAAGCCCAGTGCGCATGCTCCAGCTCACGTCGGAAAGTGTCGTTGAAACCGACGTCAAAATGACGTGATCGTCACTACGCAAGTCCCTATTCGCGAACGAGTTGGTAAAACGACGTAAGCGACGGAAAAAGCCGACGCCGACCCGACGCCATACTTAACATGGCATCCGACGGCATTCGACGGAACTTCGTAAGGTTACTCCTCATAGAAGCTGGGGTAACCTTACGCGAACGAAAACGACGTACGCGACGACGGGGCTGCGTAAAAGCGTTCGGGAATCGGCGTACTAGCCTCATTTGCATATGCAAATGAGAAAACAAACGTAAAGGCCACCTAGTGGCCGGAGTTGTCATTACATCTACGATCCGCAAGTGTAATGGTATTACACTTGTCGGATGTAGAAGCGTATCTATGCAAAAGTGATGCTAAGAATCACGCGCATAGATACGAGGCAAAAAAAAAAATGGCGATATGACGGGGTATCTGAGATACTCCGTCGTAGTGCTGCTAAGTTTTTCTTTTTTTCTGTAATTTTTTTTGTAAATAAGTTAGTTTACTTCTTCAATCACGGGCACCAATGAGGCGGCACTGATGGGCACCGATGAGGCGGCATTGATGGGCACCGATGAGGCAGCATTGATGGGCACCGATGAGGCAGCATTGATGGGCACTGATAGGTGGCACTGATGGGCACCGATGAGGCGGCACTGGTATGCAGCACTGATGGGCACTCATGGGCAGCATTTAAAGGTGGCACCAGTGACGATCCTGACCCCCCTGGGGCCCTAAGCAACTTGAATGACATGTCACATTAAAGAAGTGGGGGGGGACTTCCAAAAATGACATATCAAATTGAGAAGCGGGGGAGGGGGTGTTCTGCTGTCGGAAGTTACATCTTACATTAAAGTGAGAAGGGGGGGGTGCTGACTTCTTACCCCTCTTCTCCTAAGCAGCCAGTGAGTTGAAAAGCAGGGTGAGGGGCCCTAAGCAGCTTGTATAGTGAGCCTATAGGGCGGAACGGCCCTGGGTGGCACTGATGGTTACTTATGGGTGGCACAGATGGGCACTGATAGGTGGGCACTGGGCATGGATGGGAACTGAGAGGTGGCACTAATGGACAATAAGGGATGGAAGTGATGGGCACTGAGAGGTGGCACTGATGGACACTGAGGGGTGGCACTGATGGACACTGAGGGGTGGCACTGATGGACACTGAGGGGTGGCACTGATGGACACTGAGAGGTGGCACTGATGGACACTGAGGGGTGGCACTGATGGACACTGAGAGGTGGCACTGATGGACACGGAGAGGTGGCACTGATGGACACTGAGGGGTGGCACTGATGGACACTGAGGGGTGGCACTGATGGACACTGAGGGGTGGCACTGATGGACACTGAGGGGTGGCACTGATGGACACTGAGAGGTGGCACTGATGGACACTGAGGGGTGGCACTGATGGACACTGAGGGGTGGCACTGATGGACACTGAGGGGTGGCACTGATGGACACTGAGAGGTGGCACTGATGGACACTGAGGGGTGGCACTGATGGACACGGAGAGGTGGCACTGATGGACACTGAGGGGTGGCACTGATGGACACTGAGAGGTGGCACTGATGGACACTGAGAGGTGGCACTGATGGACACTGAGGGGTGGCACTGATGGACACTGAGAGGTGGCACTGATGGACACTGAGGGGTGGCAGTGATGGACACTGAGGGGTGGCAGTGATGGACACTGAGTGGTGGCACTGATGGACACTGAGGGGTGGCAGTGATGGAAACTGAGGGGTGGCACTAATGGACACTGAGAGGTGGCACTGATGGACACTGAGAGGTGGCACTGATGGACACTGAGGGGTGGCACTGATGGACATGGAGAGGTGGCACCGATGGACACTGAGGGGTGGCACTGATGGACACTGAGAGGTGGCACTGATGGACACTGAGAGGTGGCACTGATGGACACTGAGGGGTGGCGCTGATGGACACTGAGAGGTGGCACTGATGGACACTGAGGGGTGGCAGTGATGGACACTGAGGGGTGGCAGTGATGGACACTGAGTGGTGGCACTGATGGACACTGAGGGGTGGCAGTGATGGAAACTGAGGGGTGGCACTAATGGACACTGAGAGGTGGCACTGATGGACACTGAGAGGTGGCACTGATGGACACTGAGGGGTGGCACTGATGGTATTGCTGGGCATCACTTCAGTTGGTGCCTATGTTGCCAGGCAGTGCTGATTTGTGTGGGCTTCTCTGGTGGTCCAGTGTGGGAATCCGAGGGGGGGGGGGGGGGCTGCGCTGATGAACAAGGCTGTCAGGAGAGCCGCCGATCGGATCTCCTCTACCAGACGCGAGTGAGGAAGAGCCAATCAACGGCTGTTCCTGTTTACATCGTGATCAGCCGTGATTGGACACGGGTGATCACGTGGTAAAGAGGCTCTTTACTGAGATCGGGGATGCAGCGTGTCAGACTGACACCCCACACCACCGATCGCCGCGCTGCGTGCCCCCCCTACGGGCGCGTGCCGGCATGTTATCCTGCTGGACTTCAATAGACGTCCAGTCAGGATAACACAACCACTTCCCGGACGCCACTTACTACTGACCGGGAGGGAAATGGCTGAATAAATATTTTCTAACCAAATAACAGACCCTCTGAATATGATATTATAATTCTAGAATCATCATGGCTGCTAAAAATCCGACACATCAGAATGGAAGAAACGATTCTCAAACAACAAAAATGAATTATAAATAATAATACAATAAATATGTTACTTCTATAAATAAGGGAAGACTTGGTTTGAACACATAAAACTCCAACATATTTAAAATGGGATTTTTTCCTCCTCGTTTTTTACCTTTAACCCCTTCCATACCGGGGGGGGGGGGGGGCACTTACACACCTTCCCGCCCAGACCAATTTTCAGCTCTCAGCGCTGTGGTACTTTGAATGAGAATTGCGCGGTCGTGCTACACTGCACCCAGACTACATTTGTATCATTTTGTTCCCACACATAGAGATTTCTTTTGGTGGTATTTGGTCACCTCTGCGATTTTTATTTTCGGCAAAAAAACGAACATTTATATAAAAAAATAATGTTTGTTTTAGTTACAAAACATTGGAAATAAGTCTGTTTTCTCCTTCACTGATGGGCACTGATGGGCACCGTTGAGGTGGCACTGATGTGGTGGCATTGATGGGCACTGATGATAGGCACTAATATGCGGCACGGATGGGCACGGATAGGCGACATGCATGGGCACTGATAGGCGGCATAGATGAGCACTGATAGGCAGCACGGATGGGCACTGATAGGTGGCACGGATGGGCATAGATGGGCACTGATAGGTGGCACTAACGTACTAATGTATGTGTTGTACTAATGGATGCCAATCAGTGCCAAACAATAAATGCCTGCCAATCAGTGTGGGCACTGATTGGCATCCATTGTGGGCACTGATTAGCATCCATTGTGGGCACTGATTGGCATTCATTTGTTGTGATTGTCATCCCTGGTGGTCTAGGGTGGCATACCTGTGGTGGTCCAGTGTGGGCATCCTTAGGGGGGCGGCGCTAATAATCGATCAGCACAAACCCCCCCTGTCAGAGGAGCAACCGATTGGCTCTCCTCTACTCGCGTCTGACAGACACAAGTGAATGGAAAGCCAATAACTGGCTCTTCTTGTTTACATCGTGATCAGCCGTGATTGGACACGACTGATCACATGGTAAAGAGTCTCCATCTAGATCGTTGTTGCGGGGGGTCAGACCGGGGGCGCGCAGCGGCTCAATATCCTGAGGACGTCATGTGACGTCTGGTCAGGATATTAAAACCACTTTGCCAACGTCTTTTTGCACAAGGCGGGCGGCAAGTGGTTAAATATATATTTTTTGTTTTAATTGATTAATATTAGGTTTTAAAAAAGTCTTTTAAAGCGGATCTCCACCCTAAAGTGAAGATCCGCTGATCCGAACACTCCCCCCCTCCGGTGTCACAATTGACACCTTTCAGGGGGGAGGGGGGTGCAGATAGACATGTATCTGCACCCACTTCCGGCCCAGCATTCACGGGCAAAAGACGGGCATTACATCACATCCCGTCTCCCGCCCGTTGTGTGCTGGGAACACTCAGCTCCCAGCACACAGCTGGAGCCAATTCGCGGGCGCAGCGCGACTCGCGCATGCGCCGTAGGGAACCGGGCAGTGAAGCCGCAGCGCTTCACTTCCTGGTTCCCTCACCGTGGATGGAGCGGGGAACAGCAGAGAGACGAGCGATCACTCATCCTCTGCTGCGGACGCCGCTGGACTCCAGGACAGGTAAGTGTCCTAGTATTAAAAGTCAGCAGCTGCAGTATTTGTTGCTGCTGGCTTTTAATATTTTTTTTAAGCTGAACCATCCGCTTTAAGTTAGTCACTGTCAAACGTAACATTTTTATCTACAATGGTCTAGTTTTTTTTTTTTTTTTACAATATTTTATTTCATTATATTAAAAAAAAAAAAAAAAAAACAATATATAAATACAAATAATTTCCCTCATTTATTACTATATATAATGGGAATATGAATATGAATGGGAGCCTTGGGCTGAACACATAAAACACCACATTATTTTACATGGATTTTGTTTTCCTTCTCATAGATATTTTTTATCTTTAAGGCTGCATTCACACCTGAGCGGCAAGTAACGCCGCATATGCGGCTTTACTTGCCGCGCTTCGATTTATTTATTTATTTATTTATTTTTTTTACAAATCTTCCCATTCATGTCTATGGGCGAACGCCAATGTCGCTTGAAAAAAAGGGTCCGGGACTTTTTTTCAGGCGACAGGCGTTCGGCGTCTCAGAGATGTGAACCATCTCTATAGACATGAATGGGAAATTTCCCCTCCAGCGGCACGAGCGTCGCGCGACAGGCGTTTTGCCGCTCAGGTGTGAATGGGCTCTATAGGTAATTGTATTTTTTTTTTTAATTGATTGACGTTACATTCCAGAAATGAGTTAATGTCAGATGATACATTTGTAACTGCAAGTGTTACTATTTTCTTCATCTTTTTATCTTAGAAACAACAATTACATAGTTACATAGTAAGTCAGGTCGGAAAAAAAAAAAGAGTCCATCCAGTTCAACCCTAAAAAAAAAAACACAATATTATCTAAAAAAAATAATAGAAGTCTTGCCTTAAACATGTAACACTTCATAATATTTGTGGGGTATATTTTCCTACCAACAAATATGTTTTCTCTTTATTTTATTTCGTTTAATTGAATATTATTACATTTTAAAACATTTATTTGAGGCTAACCGCTGTCAGAGGATGCAATTTTATCTGCAAGCGTCAACATTTTTTTTTGCAATCTCTGTAAAATATATATGTAGTTATAATTTTGAGTTTAATGTTTCTGTATTTTTTTTTCTCATCGTATTGTTATTCTATACATTAATAAAAAATAAAATAAAAACATGATATACTTTTTATTGTTCAGCTTTTTTTTTTCAGTTTTTAAATGTAGAAATAATGAAATACTGTACATGGAAAGCAAAACTTTATGTTGTTATCATTTAGAATTTATTGTTTCTGTATTTTTTTCTCACCTTATTGTATACATTATACGCCTTTACATTTGATAATATATATATATATATATACACTTAAAAAAATTAAAGGAACACTTTTTAATCAGAGTATGGAATCATGTCAATTAAACTCAGAGAATATTGATCTGATAGGTGAAGTAGCAGAGGGGGTTGTGTGAAGAAAATAGACTTTATTCTGGATTTTCTCATAGACTCTGTTTGTCTTTTAAGAACCCCGGGACCCATCTAGGTGAAATTTGGATATGTTGGTCCCCCAGATCGGGGCTATCAGGGGCTATGTAGTGGCAGGTATACCTTGTGTGGAAGAGGGGTGTTCTAACGTTTGGGAAAATTAGGGTGCTCTCTGCCGGGAGGTAATTGGTTTATTCCTTAACCCCTTCCATGCCGGGCATTTCCACCCCCTTCCTGCCCAGACCAATTTTTAGTTTTCAGCGCTGTTGCACTTTGAATGACAATTGCGCGGTCAGGCAATACTGTACCCAAATTAAATCATTATGTTTTTTTCCCCACACAAATAGAGCTTTCGTTTGGTGGTATTTGATCATCTCTGCTGTTTTTATTTTTTGCGCTATAAACAAAAGAAGAGCGACAATTAAAAAAAAAAACACAATATTTTTTCCTTTTTATTTAATACATCTCACAATATTTTTTTAAAAAAAAACTTTTTTTCCCCTCAGTTTAGACCGATACGTATTTTACGTATTTTTGGTAAAAAAAAAAAACGCAATAATCGTATATTGATTGGTTTGCGCAAAAGTTATAGCGTCTACAAAATAGGTGATAGATTTATGGCATTTTTATTTAATTTTTTTTACTAGTAATGGCGGGGATCTGCGTTTTTTTTTTGTGACCGTGACGTTGCGGCGGACATATCGGACACTTTTGACACGTTTTTGGGACCGTTCACATTTACACAGCGATTAGTGCTATAAAACTGCACTAATTACTGTGTAAATGTGACTGGCAGGGAAGGGGTTAACACTAGGGGGCGCTGAAGGGGTTAAAATGTTTTCTAAAGTATGTTCTAACTGTAGGGGGAGGGGGACTCACAGGGGGAGGAGATCGATGTGTGTTCCTCTGTACTGGGAACACACATCAGTCTCCTCACCGCTGACAGGAGGTGGATCTGTGTGTTTACACACACAGATCCACACTCCTGCCGTGATTTCCGGAAATCGCGGGTGCCCGGCGGCAATCACGGCCGTCGGGCACGCGCGCGGGATCGTGGGTGGTGCCGCGGGCGCGCGCGCGCGCTAGAACGCCGTGAAGATAGGACGTTGTGCAACGTCCTGTCTCATCGGCGAGGGGATCACCATGACGTGATTCCCCTATAGGCTGGTAGGGAAGTGGTTAAACTGATCTCAATATCTCCATGTGTCATGTAAATGATCTTTAGTCTGTCTCTCAAGAAGTGTTCATTGTGTGAAGTTCTATTGTTTAGCAGGTGAGAAGTTCTTTCCTCTGAATCACCTCGTCTGGACAAATGACCAGTAATTAACGCATGTGGATTCTATCGGAGACAGACGTCTGTCTCCTAAAATAGGTCTATTGAAGGGGGGGCTCGTTAGTAACACCATTGTATGATGTTGGGGGAGGAGGATGTAATTGTATATCTGATTACATCAAGTATCCCTTTTGCTGTATAAATATAGGCAACCTGTACTTAATAAAGCATTCTTGACCTGGACACCCTTCATGAAGTCTTGGCTCATGCTTGGGGAAGGGGGGGGGGGATACTCTATCCTTTTCGGAAGAATCATCTTGGAAACTGCATACATCTCCACTATCCCATCTACCTTCTAGGGTAGCGATACTCCCTTATGCTCGGCGATTGGGAGGTGGAAAGAAGGCCGCAGTACCCTACCCACTGCAGGTCCTAACAACTGGTGGCAAGCAGCGGGGTTGAATGGGACGCATAAAGACAGCGGGTGAATGGCCCAGCATTATGAAAGACTAAAGAGGACTACGCTAAAGGATCTGCTGGAAGCCCGAGGGCAGGTGACAAGCAACAAAAAGAAAACTACCCTCATAGCAGAACTAATGGAGGGCGACCAAACCAGCAGCATGGCGAATGTCAGCCAGGAGGAAGCCGAGTTCCAACAGAAGGTGATGTGGAGGCTAAACCTATATGGGCCAAATCCCACACCAGAGATGGTGACGCAAGTCCTGGAGCAGGTGAGCGCAGAACGCAGGGCACAACAGGCAAGCGTAAACCAAGGAGACACCGCTTCCTCAGCCGGATCTATAAATGGAGGGCAGCGGAGAAAGATTAACTATGCTGCGTTTAAAAGTTTTTCGGATGGAGAAATGGAAATTGACGCATACCTACAAGACTTTGAGCGTCAATGCGCTTTGGAGGGTCTGGAATCAGAGCAACGGGCCGCGATTCTAAGCAGCAAACTCACGAGCCGAGCAGCAGAGGCATACCGAGCAGTTCCTGATACAGCCATACACGACTACGTCAGGGTAAAGGACATTCTGCTAGCCAGGTATGCCGTGACCCCAGAGACTTACAGGAAAAAGTTTCGGGCATTACGGAAAGGGGGCCGAGACTCCTACACCGAATGGGCTTTTAGGATGTATCAGGCGGCCCAAAACTGGATACAAGGCTGCCAAGCCGCGACGCTAGAGGAGGTGCTACAACTCTTCTTGCTAGAACAATTTTTTGACCACACACCTGCAGACACCAAGGACTGGGTCAGAGACAGAAAGCCGGCCACAATCGAGGAAGCAGCCAAGCTAGCAGATGAGCATCACGAGGGAAGAAAAGGAGAGGCTAGTGGAAACCGCCCCCTGGTAAGGTCCAGCACCCCAACGCCGGGTCCTGTGACCCACCACCGACCGATCGCGGTACCACCAACTACACCACCTAATCTTAATCGGAGACTGCCATTGGTATGTCACCAATGCAATCGGCCAGGGCACTACAAGATACATTGCCCTCAGCGGAGCAGAGGCAATTGGGAGCGGCCATCACCACCACCATCGAGGGTAGCCACTCCTCACTATCAGCATGAACTGCTGGAAGACCACAGCACTGAATCTGAGCAATGGACCAAACTACATGAGGTGAACATAGCACAAGTCGAGGGAGACAACCAGGTGCACCACAGACAATGGGTCACAGTAGATGGAAAAGAGGCTGAGGCACTACGAGACTCTGGGGCCACCCTCACTCTGGTGCAACCTCACACCGTATCTACGAAGGCGCGCACCAACAGGACTGTGGCAGTAAGAGTGGCAGGAGGCGCCATCCACAAACTACCCACAGCCCAAGTGCAGCTAAATTGGGGCACCGGAGCCAAGCAGATGGAAGTAGGCATTATGTCGGGCCTACCTGTGGAAGTATTGTTGGGGAACGATTTGGGGTGCCTAACTTCACAGCTGCTTACCCCAGATCCCTCTGGAACCTGCCCTGTGACTACCAGGACGCAAGCACGCCGAGCTGGACAAACACACTCTGAGAAACCCCAGGTAGGAACCGAAAACCCTGTCGTATGCCCTGACCCTATCCCCTTCTGGGGCACCCCACAAGACTTTGGCCAAGCCCAGCAGTCAGATCCCACCTTAGCAGGTTACAGGAAGGCCGTAGGTACCCCTAAAGGAAGGTAATGCTCATGAGAACTTCCACTGGGACAAGGGACTGCTATATAGGGTCACAGGGGGAGTGGGAAGTGGGGCATACATCTCCACTATCCCGTCTACCTTCTATGGTAGCGATAATCCTTTATGCTCGGCCATTGGGAGGTGCAAAGAAGGCCGCAGTACCATACCCACTGCAGGTCTTAACAGGTTGTAAACCACTTCAGCCCTGGACCATATTGCTGGCCAATGACTGAGCCACGTTTTGCGATTCGGCACTGCGTCGCTTTAACTGACAATTGCGCGGTCGTGCGACGTGGCTCTCAAACAAAATTGACGTCCTTTTTTTCCCCACAAATAGAGCTTTCTTTTGGTGGTATTTGATCACCTCTGCGTTTTTTTTTGCGCTATAAACAAAAATAGAGCGACAATTTTGAAAATAATTAATATTTTTTACTTTTTGCTGTAATAAATATTCCCAAAACATATATAAAAAATATGTTTTCCTCAGTTTAGGCCGATACGTATTCTTCTCCCTATTTTTGGTTAAAAAAAATCGCAATAAGCGTTTATTGATTGGTTTGCGCAAAAGTTATAGCGTTTACAAAATAAGGGATAGTTTTATGGCATTTTTATTAATATTTTTTTTCCTAGTAATGGCGGCGATCAGCGATTTTTATTGTGACTGCGACATTATGGCGGACACTTCAGACACTTTTGAGGGCATTTTGAGACCACTGTCATTTGTACAGCGATCAGTGCTATAAAAATGGACTGATTACTGTGTAAATCACTGACGGCTCGTGCTCAATTTTTTTGGGGGGGGGACGCAAACAAATGAAAAAAAAAAAACATAAATTGCAGCCTCACTGTGCCCATCAAACACAGCCACCGTGCCATAAAATTGTCGCCACTGTGCCATGCCATCAAATGCAGCCACTGAACCCATCAATTGTTGCTACTGTGCCATGCCATTATCGCCACTGTGCCCATCAATTGTCGCCACTTTGTCAAGCCAAACGCAGCCACTGTGCCATCAATTGTCGCCACTGTGCCATGCCAAATGCAGCCACTGTGCCATCAATTGTCGCCACTGTGCCATGCCATTGTCGCCATTGTGCCATGCCATTGTCACCACTGTGCCCATCAATTGTTGCCACTGTGCCATGCCAATTGCAGCCACTGTGCCATCAATTGTCGCCACTGTACCATGCCAAATGCAGCCACTGTGCCCATCAATTGTCGCCACTGTGCCCATCAATTGTCGCCACTGTGCCATGCCATTGTTGCCACTGTGCCCATCAATGGTTGCCACTGTGCCATGCCATTGTTGCCACTGTGCCATGCCATTGTCACCACTGTGCCTTGCCAAACACAGTCTCTGTGCCATCAATTGTTGCCATTGTGCCATGCCATTGTCACCACTGTGCCCATCAATCGTCGCCACTGTGCCATGCCATTGTTGCCACTGTGCCCATCAATTGTCGCCACTGTGCCTTGCCAAACACAGCCTCTGTGCCATCAATTGTCGCCACTGTGCCATGCCAATCGCAGCCACTGTGCCCATCAATTGTTGCCACTGTGCCATGCCATTGTTGCCACTGTGCCCATCAATTGTCGCCACTGTGCCTTTGCCAAACACAGCCACTGTGCCCATCAATTGTCGCCACTGTGCCGTGCCATTCTCGCCACTGTGCCCATCAATTGCCACCAGTTTGCCCCTAAAATGCCACCAGATTGCCCCACCCCCGCCTGGCACTTACCTTTCTCGGTCAGCCATCCTCGGATATTCCTCCATGATCCCTCAAAGTAGTCCCGTCCTCGATGTCGCTTCAGCCAATCAGGTTACCGGTAACCAGATCCGGTGAACCTGATTGGCTGAGATGCATGTCAGTGTTAACCAGGGAACGCACACCCCGTGCGTCCCCTGGATAACTATTTGGAAGCCGATTACAGCCCTCAGACTGTATTGCATTTTTTTTAAATTGTCGCTCCTTTTTTGTTTTATAGTGCAAAAATAAAAAAACGCAGAGGTGATAAAATACCACCAAAAGAAATCTCTATTTGTGGGGAAAAAAGAACGTACATTTTGTTTGGGAGCCACGTCGCACGACCGCGCAATTGTCAGTTAAAGCGACGCAGTGCCGAATCGCAAAAAGGGACAAGGTCCTTAACCTGCATAATGGTCCGGGGCTTAAGTGGTTAATTATGGTGGTGAAATACCAGTAACAAAAAAAAAAAGTTAAAAAAATGTCAGATTTCAAATCTGAAATAATATAAATTACTGATGGAAATTGTTCTGGAAAACTTTTATTAACAAATATGATGATCAGTGAGGGCATTTTCCACAGACAAGCCTTAAAATATCCAGGTAGGTCCCTGAATCTACTTTTTTGGGCGTTTTTTTTTCTGTCACCTCCATCTAATTTCTTGGTCTGTCACACGAAACAGACGATAAATTTAATGTCACATTTATACAAAGTGGGATTTTATTATCAGCGATCGGGTGATCGGGTGATCAGATATGAAGCACAAATCGCTGAATCTGAATTCTGGTGTAAAGCTTATCATTTCCGGCTGAGGCTTTTCAAACTCGCCTATAAAACTCGCACCAAGGTGGCAATACACGCCATTCCTACCGACACCACGGGACAGAAGACCACGATGACGTCCGTGAGCGTTTCCTGCACCCTTCTCTTCTGTCTCCTGGGTGGCATCGCCACTCTGCCCCACCGACGTGCCAAAGTGAACCCAACCACCCTGGAGCACGTCATGTCCATCCTGGAAGACCTGAGACATAAGGTAAGTCGCGACACCTCCTGGTAGGAGCCGAACTGCCCCGGGTTTGGTTTGAGCGTTTTTTGGTGAACGCCAAGGATGTTCAGGTGCCCCAACCCCCGCTGAACTCAATGGGAGACCAATCTGTCAAATGAAAAATTTCCGGGCACTTTCACCCCCTTCCTGCCCAGGACAATTTTCAGCTGTCACACATTGAATGACAATTGCGCGGTCACGCTACACTGTACCCATATGAAGTGTTTACCATTTTTTTTCACACCAGCTGAATCCGGTATGGACTTTAACCACTAGGCGTCCGCGCTATAGCTGAATGACAGCCTCAGTGTGGACCCCAATTGCTGGGAGGCCATCAATAGATGTCCTCCCCTTTGCACGCCCACCAGTGCCCCCTGCCAGTGCCCACAGTGACCACCAGTGCAATAAAGTGACACCTATTAGTGCCCATTACTGCCACCTATCAATGCCCACCAGCGGTGCCAGTCAGTGCCTCATCAATGCCACCTAGATGTGCTGCCTCTCAGTCTCACCTACCAGTGCTGATCAGTGCCCATCATTGCCACCCATCAGTGCCCATCATTGCCAGCTATTAGTGCCAATTCTCAATGCCCACCAGTCCAACCTATCAATGCCCTTCAGTGCCACCAATCGGTGCCACCTTCAGTGTCACCTCTCAGTGCCCACCAATGCCACCTCTCAGTGCCCACCAGTGCCGCCTATCAGTGCCCACCAGTGCCGCCTATCAGTGCCCACCAGTGGTGCCAGTCAGTGTCTCATCAGTGCCACCTAGAAGTGCTGCCTATCAGTCTCACCTACCAGTGCTGATCAGTGCCTATCATTGCCACTCATCAGTGCCCATCACTGCCAGCTCTCAGTGCCACCTATTAGTGCCAATTCTCAGTGCCCACCAGTCCCACCTATCAGTGCCCTTCAGTTCCACCTCTCATTGTCACCTCTCAGTGCCCACCAATGCCTCCTCTCAGTGCCCACCAGTGCCGTCTATCAGTGCCCACCAGTGCCACCTTATTAGTGCCCATCATTGCAGCCCATTGGTGCCCATCAGTGCCTTCTCATCAGTGCCTATCATCAGCGTACATCAATGAAGAATAAAAATTACCCGTTTGCAAAATTTTATAAAAAATATAAAACAGTTTTGTATTTTCTCTATTCAGTCTTTTTTACTTTTTTAACAAAAAATGAAAACCGCAGAGGTGATCGAATACCACCAAGAGAAAGCTCTATTTGTGGGAAACAAATGATGAAAATTCATTTGGGTACAGCGTTGTATGACCGCGCAATTGTCATTCAAAGTGTGAGAGCGCTGATAGTTGAAACTTGGTC
Source organism: Rana kukunoris (assembly GCA_029574335.1). NCBI lineage: Eukaryota > Metazoa > Chordata > Amphibia > Anura > Ranidae > Rana > Rana kukunoris. Next base: position 123,221 of record JAJQKJ010000217.1, read on the forward strand.
TGGGCAGGAAGGGGGGTTTAAGTGCCCAGTAAGGAAGTGGTTAAAGATGTACCTCACAAAAATGCACGCAGCCCCCCAGGAAATCTATACTAGACTTTAACCTGAGCATGTGGCCTGGCTGACAGAGAAGGGCATGCGCCACCCTGGATCGTACCAGGTCACGTGCCCTCAACATGAGCGGATGCCTTGTCGGGGGGAGCCCCTTGGCAAAGCACCTTGTGCCCATGTTGATGAGGTCAGGGGCCTCTTCCCTACAACCCTGGCCAGTGGTTGTGGGGGTCTGCCAGCAGGGGGCTTATCAGAATGTGGAAGCCCCCTTTATTCAATAAGAGGCCCCCCAGATACTGCCCCCCCTTTGTGAATGACTATGAGGTACATGGTACCCCTTCTCATTCTCAAAAAAAAGATGTAACCCAACAGTAAAGACACAAGTCCTTTACGGCTCGATGACCTGGTACACACGACTGATCCCGGGGGTACCACTTTCCTGAGTCATCGGCTATATAAGGGGAGGAGCAGGGATAGTGGTGACATCATTGCCTAAATGGCCAGTGGCCATATTTGGATGGTGATGACGCTGCTGTCCCTAACCCTTTGCTTATGTGGAAGGGACAAGCACCTGCTGCTCAGTGCCGGGATCTGGTCATCCAGCATCCAGGGCCAAGTCCCCAAACTGTGCCCCCCCTCCCCAGTGATGTGCAAGATGTTCTCTGCTCTTTCCTCCCCCAGCAGTCTGCATTCACCTCTGACATACACAGGGAACGCGGCTTCTAATCGAGCCATGTGCTCTTTTTCCCTGCTCCCCCCTCCACAGTCTGCATTACAGCTACCATTGAGACAGATCTCACCTTCTGATCTGGTGCTCCCGCCTCCATAGTCCTCATTCTGGGCTCTCTGCATGGCTCCCACTCTGTACTCCCTGCCCCCAGTCTTCATTCTCAGCTCCCATGTCTCCCTGCCTCCACCCTTGGCTCCCCGCTCTCCATGCCCAGGTCCCTGCTTTCCATACCCGGCTCTCCATGCCATCTCTCCATGCTTGGCTCTCCATGCTTGGCTCTCCATGCCCAGCTCCCTGCTCTCCATGCCCGGCTCTCCATGCCAGCTCTCCATGCTTGGCTCTCCATGCTTGGCTCTCCATGCCCAGCTCCCTGCTCTCCATGCCCGGCTCTCCATGCCAGCTCTCCATGCTTGGCTCTCCATGCTTGGCTCTCCATGCCCAGCTCCCTGCTCTCCATGCCCGGCTCTCCATACCCGGCTCTCCATGCCATCTCTCCATGCTTGGCTCTCCATGCTTGGCTCTCCATGCCCAGCTCCCTGCTCTCCATGCCCGGCTCTCCATGCCAGCTCTCCATGCTTGGCTCTCCATGCTTGGCTCTCCATGCCCAGCTCCCCACTCTCCATGCCCGGCTCTCCATGCCAGCTCTCCATGCTTGGCTCTCCATGCCCAGCTCACCGCTCTCCATGCCTGGCTCTCTATGCCCAGCTCCCTGCTCTCGATGTCCGGCTCCCCGCTCTCCATGCTTGGCTCCCTGCTCTCCATGCTTGGCTCTCCATGCCCGGCTCCCTGCTCTCCATGCCCGGCTCCCCACACTCCATGCTCGGCTCCCCACTCTCCATGCTCGGCTCTCCATACCCGGCTCTCCATGCCCGGCTCCCCACTCTCCATGCTCGGCTCTCCATACCCGGCTCTCCATGCCCGGCTCCCCACTCTCCATGCCCAACTCCCTGCTCTCCATGCCCGGCTCTCCATGCCAGCTCTCCATTCTTGGCTCTCCATGCTTGGCTCTCCATGCCCAGCTCCCCGCTCTCCATGCCCGGCTCTCCATGCCAGCTCTCCATGCCTGGCTCTCCATGCTTTGCTCTCCATGCCCAGCTCACCGCTCTCCATGCCTGGCTCTCTATGCCAAGCTCCCTGCTCTCCATGTCCGGCTCCCCGCTCTCCATGCTTGGCTCCCTGCTCTCCATGCTTGGCTCTCCATGCCCAGCTCCCTGCTCTCCATGCCCGGCTCCCCACACTCCATGCTCGGCTCCCCACTCTCCATGCCCGGCTCTCCATACCCGGCTCTCCATGCCCGGCTCCCCACTCTCCATGCTCGGCTCTCCATACCCGGCTCTCCATGCCCGGCTCCCCACTCTCCATGCCCGGCTCTCCATACCCGGCTCTCCATGCCCGGCTCCCCACTCTCCATGCTCGGCTCTCCATACCCGGCTCTCCATGCCCGGCTCCCCACTCTCTATGCTAGCCTCTCCATGCTTTGTTCTCCGCTTAATTTAGAACTCCCGCTCTCTGCCTTTCTCCTGACTCCACCCTCTTTGAGCCGGAACTACAGAGAGGGCATCGGGTATCAATGCACACTGACTGTTCTCACTGTCAGTGCGCATTGGGAACACTAACAACAACATTGGACAGATATACATGCGCCACAATTTTGAATCGCGGCGAAACCCCTGGGGACTTCTCGCAGAACCCTGGTTGAGAAACACTGGTATAGAGTGACACCTGCTGCAAGTGCGCCTCTCTCCTCCAGCAAATTGTACTACCCAGGGCATCTGTCCCTTCTGCCCCTGCCTTGTACTGTCACTGCTGATTCTTCCTGAGGAACCATTGATGGATGTAGACACACCTCTTCTATATATGATGCTCGGCTCCCCCCTGAACTGGGGGGACAAACGGTCAAACGTTTGGTCCGAACCTAAGTTCCAACAGAACCATTGGCCCATCCTTATGCCCCATATTACAGAATATTATTTAATGCCGTTTCAAAGATTCAAAAGGGTTTCCAGGCCTGGAGGTCAGATTGGCGGGACTCTCCCTTTTAGGGTTTATGTAGATGGCCGTTGTTTGTAAATTCTGCATTCTTTGAAGTTCTGGTGACCACTTGCCAAACGCGCTTTAGCCAAAAGAAAGCTACTGCATAGTCATCCAGTTCTGAGGGGGGCTTCTATTGACATCCTCCTAGAACCTGCCCCCCCTTCAGACACACCTGACCACAGATCGAGGTAAAGGGCCAATCACAACGGCCCTTTACCATGTGATCAGCTCTGCCAGGAATGGTTGACTGATCTAGCAAAGTCTCATAAGACTGAACGCAAAGCATTGTGGGACATTTGAAATTTTCACCCCATAACTCTCTTTCTCTCTCCCTAGACTATCCCCCGAGAGGTTCCATCTTATTTTCCAAGGATGGACGTTGAAAAGGTAAGAAAGGCATAACACATGGAGGTGAGGTCATTGTAGCTGAACGGTGGAGTTACCTCTACAAATGGATTTCAGCCAGGTCACTCCTTCTCCTCGGGGGGTCAGTCACACTACTGGGTCATGCTAAGGTGGCCCCATGTTGAGTGAGTGAGCCCTATGTGCATTTATGTCCCCCTCAGTGCTCCCCATGTACATTTTTGCTCCCCTCAGAGCCCCCATGTGCATTTATGTCCCCCTCAGAGCCCTCATGTACATTTATGTCCCCCTCAGTGATCCCCATGTACATTTATGTCCCCCTCAGAGCCCCCATGTACATTTATGTCCCCCTCAGAGCTCTCATGTGCATTTATGTTCCCCTCAGACCCCCCATGTACATTTATGTCCCTCTCAGAGCCCCCATGTACATTTATGTCCCCCTCAGTGATCCCCATGTACATTTATGTCCCCCCTCAGAGCCCCCATGTACATTTATGTCCCCCCTCAGAGCCCCATGTACATTTATGTCCCCCTCAAAACCCCATGTACATTTATTTCCCCCTCAGAGCCCCCATGTGCATTTATGTCCCCCTCAGAGCCCCCATGTACATTTATGTCCCCTCTCAGAGCCCCATGTACATGTATGTCCCACTCAGAGCCCCCATGCACATTTATGTCCCCCTCAGAGCCCCCATGTGCATTTATGTCCCCCTCAGAGCCCCCATGTACATTTATGTCCCCTCTCAGAGCCCCATGTACATTTATGTCCCACTCAGAGCCCCATGTACATTTATGTCCCCCTCAGTGCTCCCCTATATACATTTTTGTCCCCTCAGAGCCCCCCATGTACATTTATGTCCCTTTCAGAGCCCTCATGTACATTTATGTCCCCCCTCAGAGCCCCATGTACATTTATGTCCCCCTCAGAGCCCCCATGTACATATATGTCCCCCTCAGTGCTCCCCTATATAAATGTATGTCCCCCCTCAGAGCCCCATGTACATTTATGTCCTCCCTCAGAGCCCCCATGTACAATTATGTCCCCCTCAGAGCCCCATGTACATTTATGTCCCCCCTCAGAGCCCCCATGTACATTTATGTCCCCCCTCAGAGCCCCATGTACATTTATGTCCCCCTCAGAGCCCCCATGTACATTTATGTCCCCCCTCAGAGCCCCATGTACATTGATGTCCCCTCAGAGCCCCCATGTACATTTATGTCCCCCCTCAGAGCCCCATGTACATTTATGTCCCCCCTCAGAGCCCCATGTACATTTATGTCCCCCCTCAGAGCCCCATGTACATTTATGTCCCCCCTCAGAGCCCCATGTACATTAATGTCCCCCTCAGAGCCCCATGTACATTTATGTCCCCCCTCAGAGCCCCATGTACATTTATGTCCCCCCTCAGAGCCCCATGTACATTTATGTCCCCCTCAGAGCCCCATGTACATTAATGTCCCCCTCAGAGCCCCATGTACATTAATGTCCCCCTCAGAGCCCCATGTACATTTATGTCCCCCCTCAGAGCCCCATGTACATTTATGTCCCCCCTCAGAGCCCCCATGTACATTTATGTCCCCCTCAGAGCCCCATGTACATTTATGTCCCCCCTCAGAGCCCAATGTACATTTATGTCCCCCTCAGAGCCCCATGTACATTTATGTCCCCCTCAGAGCCCCCATGTACATTTATGTCCCCCCTCAGAGCCCCCATGTACATGTATGTCCCCCTCAGAGCCCCATGTACATTTATGTCCCCCTCAGAGCCCCCATGTACATTTATGTCCCCCCTCAGAGCCCCATGTACATTTATGTCCCCCCTCAGAGCCCCCACATACACTTATGTGTTTTTGTTTTAATTCATGAAAGTGTTTTTTCCCAAAAAATTGTGTTTGAAAACTGCTGCGCAAAAATTGCAACGACCGCCATTTTATTCTATAAGGCCTCTGCTAAAAATATATATATATGTGGCATGGGAAGTGGTTGGAGGTCCATTAATACTGCAGTGTATGTGGATTTATTTATAAAGTTTTAAAGCTGAATCACTGGTATGACAACTTGTACAGAGTTACATGTTCCAGCTTGGACCAATATAAGTATGTATGTGCCATACCCATCCCTATGGAAACTGGAAATCACTGTATAGATGCTGCTACTACACCGCTACTACAGTGATCTCCACTTCCTTCCAGATCCCGTGACGCGTGGATGCTCTGCTGCATAGTGAACACTGGAAGCTGCCCGCTCGGAGCATGAGCCCATCATATAATGCCTTGCATTCTTCTCAATAAATGCAAGGTGTTCTGTCATTGGGTGAGGTGGAAATGATGATGTCACTATCAATCCTCATCACATCATCCAATCAGAGAATCTGTTGTGTTGATTGAGAAAATGTGAAATGCTCTATAGCTTTATATTAGTGGTGCTTTCTTCAGTGATGTTTCCACTGCAAAATGCGTCTACCTCTTTGTCCCCTGCTCCATCTGTCAACCACTTGTCATATGGAGCTTCAATAAAAGGATTTTTTTTAAGTGTAGCCATCTGGGAATTAATTATTCATGTTATATGTCATACCCTATGGGCCAGATTCTCAGCGGCGCTACGACGGATTATCTCAGATACCCCGTCGTATCGCCGTTTTTTTTGCCTCGTATCTATGCGAGTGATGCTTAGCATCACTTTGGCATAGATACGCTTCTACATCCGACAAGTGTAAGGCGGCGTACGCACGACCGAGGTTCTCGCTGGAAACCAGCGCCTCGGCCGTGTGTACACAGCGCGCTCGCCCCGCCCGTCGGAAATCCCGTCGAGCGAAAAGAAAGTACGCTCTCTTTTTGCTCGACGGCCCGCCTGAGTGAATGGCTGGTTGCCATTCCCGACGGGCGGGTCGCCGATTTCGACGGCCGGCAGAGAACCTCGACGGGCGGAACGATGTGTTCTGCCCATCGAGGTTCTCTGCCGTGTGTACGCGGCTTAATACCATTACACTTGCGGATCGTAGTTGTAATGACAACTCCGGCCACTAGGCGGCCTTTACTTTGTTTTTTCATTTGCATATGCAAATGAGGCTAGTACGCCAATTCCCGATCGCTTTTACGCCGCCCCGTCGTCGCGTACGTCGTTTTCCTGCTAATATGAGGGGTAACCTTACGAAGTTCCGTCGGGTGCCGTCGGATGCCATGTTAAGTATAGCGTCGGGTCAGCGTCGGCTTTTTCCGGCGCTTACGTAGTTTTACTAACTCGTTCCCGAATAGGGCATTGCGTAAGTGACGATCACGTCGTTTTGACGTCGGTTTCACCGACGCTTTCCGACGTGAGCTGCAGCATGCGCACTGGGCTTTTCCCCGGCCGGCGCATGCGCAGTTCGTTCGACGCGGGGGCATGCTTAATTTAAATACAAGCCGCCCCATTTGAATTAGGTGGGCTTACGCTGGGCTATTTTCGCTACGCCAACGCAAACTACGGAGCAAATGGTTAGAGAATACGGCACTTGCTCTAGTACGATGCGGCGGCGTAGTGTAAATGGCTTACGATACGCAAGCGAAATTCTATGAGAATCTGGCCCTCTGTGTCCTATATTCTATGGGCCAGATTCTCATAGCCCAGCGTAAGCCCACGTAATTTAAATGGGGCGGCTTGTATTTAAATTAAGCGCGCCCCCGCGTCAAACAAACTGCGCATGCGCCGGCCGGGGAAAAAGCCCAGTGCGCATGCTCCAGCTCACGTCGGAAAGCGTTGTTAAAACCGACGTCAAAACGACGTGATCGTCACTTACGCAATGCCCTATTCGCGAACGAGTTAGTAAAACGAGGTAAGCGACGGAAAAAGCCAACGCTGACCCGACGCCGACGGCATCCGACGGAACTTCGTAAGGTTACTCCTCATAGAAGCAGGGGTAACCTTACGCGGACGAAAACGACGTATGCGACGACGGGGCGGCGTAAAAGCGATCGGGAATCGGCGTACTAGCCTCATTTGCATATGCAAATGAAAAAACAACGTAAAGGCCACCTAGTGGCCGGAGTTGTCATTACACCTACGATCCACAAGTGTAATGTTATTTCATTTGTCGGATGTAGAAGCGTATATATGCCAAAGTGATGCTAAGCATCACTCGCATAGATACGAGGCAAAAAAAACGGCGATACGACGGGGTATCTGAGATACTCCGTCGTAGCGCCGCTGAGAATCTGGCCCAATATGTCCTACATCCTACATGTCATACCTATATGCCCCATATCCTAAATGTCATAGCCTGTATGTCCTATATTCTACATAACATGCACTATATCCCCTATACCCTATATGAATGAATGAATGAATGAATGAAAACTTATATAGCGCGGCACATGCGAACTAAATCGCCTCTGGGCGCTTGTTGTTCCGTCTCCTTTGGTATCAAAAGAGATGAGTTTTGATCTTTCTCCTGAATGCTAGGTGGTTCTCCTCCAACCGAATGCTGGTTGGTAAAGCGTTCCATAGTCTGGGACCTTGGACCGCGAATCTTCTTTCTCCTTTGGACTTGTAGTTGGCTTTCGGTATCTGGAGTAGATTTTGGTTGGTGGATTGCAGAACGCGATTGGGATTATGAGCTTTTATTTTTTCGCATAGATAATGGGGAGCATTCCCATGGATACATCTATGCGTTAGACAGAGTGCTTTAAAAGTAATTCTGTCTTTTACTGGCAACCAATTAAGGGATCTCAGTGAAGGGATCTCAGTGAAGGGAACTCAGTGAAGGGATCTCAGTGAAGGGATCTCAGGGGAGGGATCTCAGTGAAGGTGAGATTGATTCCCAGGCCTCGTACACACGAGGGGATATGTCCGATGGACCGTTTCAGCAGACATCTCCGCTCGTGTGTATGGGCTAGCGGACAGATTTCTCCACCCGACAGATTTCAAAGCATGCTTTGAAATCTATCCGGTGGGGATCTGTCCGCCCGACATGTCTGCTGGTTAGTACACTTACCAGCAGACATGTCGTCCCCCACCGCCGCCGCGCCGCTACCGAATGGATTCGGCGCATGCGCGGAAGTGTTTTACTTCCTGGTGCGGTGACGTGGCGGTGACGCGGCGGCGTCAACGTCACCGCCGCGTCACCGCCACGTCACTGCGCCGTCCGGCGGCGGGGAATTTGATCCGATGGTGTGTACACGCCATCGGATCAAACTCCCGATCGGACATATCCGATGGAAATGGTCCGCGGACCGTTTTCATCGGATATGTCCGATCGTGTGTATGGGGCCCCAGGGTTTTTTCCCAGTCACAAGTCTAGCGGCCGTATTTTGAACGACTTGTAGACGAGCGATTTGGTACTTGGGGAGTCCGAGGTAAAGGGCATTAGCATAGTCCAGTCTGGAGTTTACAATTGCTCCCACCACGACTGCTATGTCTTCTTTGGGAATAAAAGGAGTATGTCTGCGTAGTTGGCGCAGCAGATGGTGAGATCCACTGACTACTGACCCTATTTGTGCGTCCATTGTCATGTAGGAGTCGAAGAGGACCCCAAGACTTTTGACTTTGGCACTAGGGGTGATGATTTTGCCCAGAATGGGCGGGGGGGGGGGTCCATGTAGTTGCAGGTTGATTCATGCGCTTGGCGTGAAACAGGAGAAGTTCTGTTTTTGCTCCGTTGAGTTTCAGATAACTCTTGGTCATCCAGTCCTCTATCAAAGAGAGGCATGTCTCTAGATTGAGGTGGTGATCCTTTTTATTGCAAATGCGGAAATACAGTTGCGTGTCGTCAGCATATGAGTGATAGAGCAGTTTTTGGCTGCTGATGATTTCAAAAAGCGGACGAAGATTGATGTTGAATAACACCGGTGACAGGGGGGATCCTTGAGGGACTCCGCACGATAATGTACGTTTCTCAGAAGTGAAGGGTCCTAACTTCACTCTTTGCGATCGGTTTTCCAAAAAAGAGGAGAACCAAGATAAATCGCCTTCTGCGACTTTGGCTACTTCAGCTAGCCGAGTCAATTGAAGCTTGTGGTCTACAGTGTCGAAGGCTGTGCTTAGGTCCAACAGAACCAGAAGACAAGATTCTCCTTCATCTGCGGCCTCGAGAGCGTCGTCCCATATTCAGTGCTGTTACGCAAAGTACCGATGATATTTTCAGTGGCATGGATAGAGATGGGTTCCAGCGTGAATTCACCAAGTTGTGGTGAATTACTGCAGGTGTTGTGTAAATAATTGCGGGGGGGGGCTACGGGGGGAATTGTTTTGCTTAATGCTTTGCCGGATTTCCTCGATTTTATTAATGAAGTAATCCGATAATTCATTGCAAAATTCTTGTGTGTCCGAATTGGGGGCTTCAAGACATCCTGGATTCATGGTCTGAGTGACCAGGTTGAAGAGTTCGCGGGGGCGGTTTAGGGCGCTGTTGATAGCCTCAGAAAAATAGTTTTTCTTGGCTTTGAAGATTTCTATGTGGTATTTCCTTGTTATTGCCTTGTAGATGGAGAGGTTCTCATCTAAAGAGCTTCTTTTCCAGGCGGCTTCCGCCCTTCTGCGCTCTTGCTTCAGCAATGCCAGTTGGTTGTTGAACCAGCTGGAATTATTTTTCCGGATGTGGGTTTTACGTTTCGGCGCTATTAAGTCAGCTGACTGTAATAGGTCTGTGTTTGTAGCATCCAGTGTTTCTTCAGCCATTTGATGCGGCTGAATTGTTTTTATTTTTTCCCTTAACGTGGCTTTGAAGAGTTCCGAGTTGAGCTTCTTCTGACATCTAGTCCAGTGTGTTGTCACTGGATTTGATGTTTTTGATAAGGGGGGAATTCGGAAATAATGAATTTAATTGCATGGTGATCTGTCCTATATAAAATGCACTATATCCCCTATACCCTATATCCTATATAACATACACTATGTACCCTATACACTATATCCTATATAACATGCACTATATACCCTATACCCTATATCCTATATAACATACACTATATACCCTATACCCTATACCCTATATAACATGCACTATATACCCTATACCCTATATCCTATATAACATGCACTATATACCCTATACCCTATATAACATGCACTATATACCCTATATCCTATGTAACATACACTATATATCCTATATCCTATATAACATGCACTATATACCCTATACCCTATATCCTATATAACATGCACTATATACCCTATACCCTATATCCTATATAACATACACTATATATCCTATATCCTATATAACATACACTATATACCCTATACCCTATACCCTATATAACATGCACTATATACCCTATACCCTATATAACATACACTATATACCCTATATTCTATACTGTATAACACGCACTATATCCCCTATACCCTATATCCTATATGTCATACATACATGCCCTATATCCTATATCCTATATGTCGGGCTCAAAATTTCAAGTCCTGAGCTACTAGCCAAACCTTAAGGGTTACTTGCCACCAGGTACCCCAACCGATCCCTAGATGCCCTCATAAATTATCTCATGAAATGACACTTAAATGTTTTATGCATAATTAAGCTACAAAAATAAATATTAACACATTTATCAGTGCAGCCTCACTAGTGTCCATCAATTCAGCCTCATCTGTGCCATCATTGCAGCCTCACCTCACCTGTGCCCACCATTGCAGCTGCAGCTTACCTGTGCCCACCATTTTAGCCACAGCTTACCTGTGCCCACCATTGCAGCCTCACCTGTGCCCACCATTGCAGCCTCACCTCACTTGTGCCACCATTGCAGCCGCAGCTTACATGTGCCCACTAGTGTTGCTCACGAATATTCGCATTGCGAATATTCGCTACGAATATTGCATATTCGAGTATTCGCGAATAACAAGAATATCGCGGCGAATATTCGCTATTTCGAATATTCGAATGTTTTCAATTTTTTTTTTAGAACAGATCACATCCTAGAGATCCCCATCGACGTCTAAAAGCATTGCTGGTATGATTAGAGACCTTGGGCCGAGTAGCTGCAGCGCTCATTTTATATTGCCGAAAAATCGCAATGCGTTTATTCGGCAATAGCGATATCGCGCGATTATTTTATATTGTAATATATCACGAATATTCTGAGCCAATCAGAGTGCTCCTTCCGCATTTCTCGAATATTCGCAATTATTTTGTATTGTAAAATATCACGAATATTCTGAGCCAATAAGAGTGCTCCATTCCGCATTTCTCGAAATTTCGCATTCGCATTCGCAATAGCGAAAATTCGCAATAATTTCATTTCCAAAAAATATCACGAATATTCGTATTTAGCGAATATATCTCGAATATTCGACTATATATTCGAGATATATCGCAAAATCGAATATGGCATATTCTGCTCAACACTAGTGCCCACCATTGCAGCCACAGCTTACATGTGCCTACCATTGGAGCCTCTGTTACCTGTGCTCACCATTGCAGCCTCAGTTACCTGTGCCTACCATTGCAGCCACAGCTCACATGTGCCTACCATTGCAGCCGCAGCTTACCTGTGCCCACCATTGCAGCCTCACCTCACTTGTGCCACCATTGCAGCCTCACCTCACTTGTGCCACAATTGCAGCTGCAGCTTACCTGTGGCCACCATTGCAGCCGCAGCTTACATGTGCCCACCATTGCAGCCGCAGCTTACATGTGCCTTCCATTGCAGCCACAGCTTACATGTGCCTACCATTGCAGCCTCAGTTACCTGTGCCCACCATTGCAGCCACAGCTTACATGTGCCTACCATTGCAGCCTCTGTTACCCGTGCTCACCATTGCAGCCTCAGTTACCTGTGCTCACCATTGCAGCCTCAGTTACCTGTGCTCACCATTGCAGCCTCAGTTACCTGTGCTCACCATTGCAGCCTCAGTTACCTGTGCTCACCATTGCAGCCTCAGTTACCTGTGCTCACCATTGCAGCCTCAGTTACCTGTGCTCACCATTGCAGCCTCTGTTACCTGTGCTCATCATTGCAGCCTCTGTTACCTGTGCTCACCATTGCAGCCTCAGTTACCTGTACTCACCATTGCAGCCTCAGTTACCTTTACTCGCCATTGCAGCCTCAGTTACCTGTGCTCACCATTGCAGCCTCAGTTAGCTGTACTCACCATTGCAGCCTCGGTTACCTGTGCTCACCATTGCAGCCTCAGTTACCTGTACTCACCATTGCAGCCTCAGTTACCTTTACTCGCCATTGCAGCCTCAGTTACCTGTGCTCACCATTGCAGCCTCAGTTACCTGTGCTCACCATTGCAGCCTCAGTTACCTGTGCTCACCATTGCAGCCTCAGTTACCTGTACTCACCATTGCAGCCTCAGTTACCTGTGCTCACCATTGCAGCCTCAGCATGAAGAAAGAGAAAAGCTGCAGGGATTACAGAGCAATAGTGAAAATTCGCAATAATTTAATTTCCAAAAAATATCACGAATATTCGTATTTAGCGAATATATCTCGAATATTCGACTATATATTCGAGATATATCGCAAAATCGAATATGGCATATTCTGCTCAACACTAGTGCCCACCATTGCAGCCACAGCTTACATGTGCCTACCATTGGAGCCTCTGTTACCTGTGCTCACCATTGCAGCCTCAGTTACCTGTGCCCACCATTGCAGCCACAGCTCACATGTGCCTACCATTGCAGCCGCAGCTTACCTGTGCCCACCATTGCAGCCTCACCTCACTTGTGCCACCATTGCAGCCTCACCTCACTTGTGCCACAATTGCAGCTGCAGCTTACCTGTGGCCACCATTGCAGCCGCAGCTTACATGTGCCCACCATTGCAGCCGCAGCTTACATGTGCCTACCATTGCAGCCTCTGTTACCTTTGCTCACCATTGCAGCCTCAGTTACCTGTGCCCACCATTGCAGCCACAGCTTACATGTGCCTACCATTGCACCCTCAGTTACCCGTGCTCACCATTGCAGCCTCAGTTACCTGTGCTCACCATTGCAGCCTCAGTTACCTGTGCTCACCATTGCAGCCTCAGTTACCTGTGCTCACCATTGCAGCCTCAGTTACCTGTGCTCACCATTGCAGCCTCAGTTACCTGTACTCACCATTGCAGCCTCAGTTACCTGTGCTCACCATTGCAGCCTCAGTTACCTGTACTCACCATTGCAGCCTCAGTTACCCGTGCTCACCATTGCAGCCTCAGCATGAAGAAAGAGAAAAGCCGCAGGGATTACAGAGCGAATAGCCGGCTGTTACAGTGGAGTTTACATTACAATTGCCTCCTCTCTGCTCTACTTCGCTCGTGGTTACACAAAGCCCCGCCTCCTGACCCCGCTCCTGTGACAGACAGAATGCCAGTCCAATGCTGGGACGTGTTCTGTCTATAACAGGAGCGGGGTCAGGAGGCGGAGCTATGTGTAACCACGAGCGGAGCGGAGCAGAGAGGAGGCAATTGTAATGTAAACTCAGCTGTAACAGCCGGATATCCGTTTAGTAATCCCGTGGCTTTTCTCTTCCTTATGCTCAGCCCCCGATCAATCCTGCATGCCATCGGTACTCGTGCCCCCCCCCCCCCCTTCCAGGCAGCCCAGCTCCTCGCCAGAAACAATTTTCCACTCCAAAATGCGAGTAGGCGAGTGGAAAATTTGAGGGATGCTATATGTTATACATACAGTATATGCCCTATATCCTATATATAAGATTACAAATAGCTTACGTGGGCATTATTAGGATAGATGAGCCGAGTCTTCAAATTCATTTGGGTGGTAAAGCATCCCAAACCGTATTAAAATGTCTGCCCATCATGTAACTGAGCAGAAGTCCCTGCCAGTAGCAGTTCGTCCATAGAGGGCGCTGGAGCGCCGCCCCCTCTGGCTCCTGCACACACCATTGACTAATAACATTGATTCATGCATTGCATGAATCGATGTTATTGTCACCGCTGGTCTATTCAGATGGCCTGATGGTGAGTGCCGGCCACCTGAATAACGTCAGCTGGTTGGCTGTACGGAAGTGCCTATCAGAGCCAGTGGCTCTCGTAGGCTTTCTGACTACATCCCTCAGCCTTTCAGGTGCTTATTCAGGGAATGTACCAGGGTGCGTTCCTTGGATAAGACTGACAGGCGTCTCAGTCAATCAGGTTGACCGGTTCTGGCTATCGGTTACATGATTGGCTGAAGTGTCATCGAGGGTGGGAGAAGACATCGAGGGATGTGGATGGCTGACTCCATTAAAGGTAAGTGCTGGGGGGGGGGGGTAAGGGGCATTTTAGAGAGCACAGTAACATCAATGGGCACAGTGGCAACAATAGGCACAGTGGGGACAATGGGCACAGTGGGGACAATGGGCACAGTGGGGACAATGGGCACAGTGGGGACAATGGGCACAGTGGGGACAATGGGCACAGCGGCATGAATGGGCACAGTGGTGACAATTAAAGGGCACAGTGGTGACAATTGATGGCACAGTGGCTGCGTTTGATGGCATGGCACAGTGGTGACAATTGATGGCACAGTGGCTGCGTTTGATGGCATGGCACAGTGGCAGGTTTGATGGCATGGGACAGTGACTACGTTTGATGGCATGGCACAGTGGCAGGTTTGATGGCATGGGACAGTGACTACGTTTGATGGCATGGCACAGTGGCTGCGTTTGATGGCATGGCACAGTCGTGACAATTGATGGCACAGTGGCTGCGTTTGATGGCATGGCACAGTGGCTGCGTTTGATGGCATGGCACAGTCGTGACAATTGATGGCACAGTGGCTGCGTTTGATGGCATGGCACAGTGGCAGGTTTGATGGCATGGGACAGTGACTACGTTTGATGGCATGGCACAGTGGCTGCATTTGATGGCATGGCACAGTGACTGCGTTTGATGGCATGGCACAGTGACTGCGTTTGATGGCATGGCACAGTGACTGCGTTTGATGGCATGGCACAGTGACTGCGTTTGATGGCATGGCACAGTGGCAGGTTTGATGGCATGGGACAGTGACTACATTTGATGGCATGGCACAGTGACTGCGTTTGATGGCATGGCACAGTGACTGCGTTTGATGGCATGGCACAGTGGCAGGTTTGATGGCATGGGACAGTGACTACGTTTGATGGCATGGCACAGTGGCTGCATTTGATGGCATGGCACAGTGGCTGCGTTTGATGACATGGCACAGTGGCTGCGTTTGATGACATGGCACAGTGGCTGCGTTTGATGACATGGCACAGTGGCTGCGTTTGATGACATGGCACAGTGGCTGCGTTTGATGACATGGCACAGTGACTGTGTTTTTATGGCATGGCACAGTGAACTTTGCATGTCTGTTGCCGGGTTGCACCTCATCTATGGGGAACAACTTTACGCCGGACGTACAACTTACGTGCATCTCGCGTAGCATGCGTCGGGCACACGCACGTTCGTGAGTCGCTGTATTTCCCTCATTTGCATGTTTGAATGCCTAATCAATGGGAGCAGCAACATGCGTCCAGACGAAAAGTGCGCCCAGGCTACGCCGGGGTAAGTAAGCTACGTTGGCGTAGGGTGGCCAGTTTTTAGGTGTATGTTTGTTTGTGGGTCAGGCGCACATTTGCACTTATATCGCCATAAGTGCTTTGTGAATCTGGGCCTATATCGGTAAGACTCTGATCACTTACCATTATAATGCACAAGGAAGCCTAATGCCGCGTACACACGATCACTTTTTGTGATGAAAAAAAACGTAATTTTATCTCACGAAACAAAACAACGTTTTTCAAACTTCATTTTTCAAAACGACGTTGCGTACACACCATCGTTTTTCTACAAAGCTCTAGCAAAGCGCGGTGACGTACACCACGTTCGGCTGCACTCTTTTCCATTGAAGCTCCGTCTCATAACTTGCTTCTGAGCATGCGCGGGTTTAAATCCGTTGTTTTCAACATCGTTTTGCCCACACACCATCACTTTTTAGGACACAAAAAGCTACGTTTTGAAAAACGACACAAAAAATTCAAGCATGTTGGAATTTTTTTTTGGTCGTTTTTTTAAGACAAAAAACGAAGTTTTGCCCCACACACGATCAATTTAAATGACGTTTTAACCACTTAAGGACCTCCGCACGCACATTTACGGCCACAACATGGCTCGTACAGGCACAGGGGTGTAAATTTACATCCTCGCCTTCGTGCGGTTCGGGGGTCCCGTCGGGACCCCCTCCGCGGCGTGCGGCGGTCCCCCTGGCTCTGGGAGCGATCGCCGACGAGCGGGCGGATGTCCGTGTTTTCCGCCCCCCCCCGCGATCGCTCCCAGCCAATGGGAGCGCTCCCCCTTCATGTCAGTTCCTCCTCCTGTGTTTACACAGGAAGGAGGAAATGATGTCACCTCTCATCGCAGCGCTGTTTCCCACCGCTGCTGATGAGAGAAGACATCCACAGTAAGTGTGCACCAACACAACACTGACACACACTCACATAGGCACAATAACCCCTTGTGATCGCCCCCCCCCACCCCCCTGTCACAGTGTCACTGAATGCAGAGATCTAATCACTGCATTTAGTGTCAGTGTGACAGGCAGTGTAAAAGTCAGTTAGTGTTAGGTCCAGGATAGCCCCCCCACCCCCCCCTAATAAAGTTTTAACCCCCTGATCACTGCCCTAGTTAACCCTTTCACTCCCTATTGCCAGCGTCACTAAGCGATCATTTTTCTGATCGCTGTATTAGTGTCGCTGTTCCCGCTAGGTAGCTATTTTTTTTATTGCGATTTTTTTTTTATACTAAAGACATGTGGCTGAATTAATTTTGGCCTAAATGTTTTACTAAAATTTAGTTTATTTGATTTTTTTTATAACAAAAAGTATGCTCTATTTTAGTTTATAGCGCAAAAAATAAAAATCGCAGAGGCGATCAAATACCACCGAAAGAAAGCTCTATTTGTGGGAAGAAAAGGACGCAAATTTTGTTTGGGAGCCACGTCGCACGACCGCGCAATTGTCTGTTAAAGCGACGCAGCGCCGAATTGTAAAAACACCTTGGGTCATTTAGCAGCGTATTGGTCCGGGTCTTAAGTGGTTAAAAAACAACGTTTTTTTTTCATCGCCAGAGAAGACAAGGAGATAGGCAGGCAGCTGGCCGGGACTTGAGCCAAGGCAGATGAACATGGGAGCGGAGCTGAATGGGCATTCACCCGAAACTTTAAAAATATTCCCTCCGCTCCGACCACTTCATTATCAGAAAGGGGTACAGATAATGGGAAACATACACCCCCAAATTAGTAGGTGTGGCAGAGCGGGGGGGGGGGGTGTAATTTCGATTTTTTTTTTATTAATTCTGCACCGTCTGTCTTTGAAATTGCCCCTGCTTCTGTTCAAATCTGACAAAATTTGGGACAGACTTGGTCCGGTGACAGTGTCCTCAATCCGGGGCCTGCCCCCAAAACCGGGGATGTCTGGTCACCCTACCTTAGGGAGAGTTGGAAGAAATGGAACATTTAGCAGCTCACCGGCCCTTACAAGTCCTCAGAGGTGGTGGCTGCAGTGGTTGCGCATGCTCAGCTCAGCTCAGTGTATGTTCCCAGCACTCCTTGGTGCCAAAAATGAATATACTCCTGGGAGCAAGCATGGGGGTTATGTCACCCCATTCCAGCCAACCAATGGTGGAAGGCACCTGGTGGAAACCGGAGAGAAGATTTTCAGTATTTCTGTTATCTGTACAAAGCTGTTGAACGCTCTAAATATCTCTACAATTCACAGAACCTGACATTGGAGGAGCTCGCCTGCAGGGGCCTCAAATCTTTGGTGGCCATCTTCAACCAAGGGAAGGAATATGCAAAACTGGAATCCTCTCTCATCCAGCTCTCAAACAAAGTAAGTACACCCTGTATACATCAGTGGCGGCTGGTGCTCAATTTTTTTGGGGGGGACGTAAACAAAGTGAAAAAAAACATCAATTGCAGCCACTGTGCCTATCAATGTACCTGTCTCAGTACCCCTTATGGTTTCTCTACAAGTACCCCTCTCATTATTCCTCCCATCACCCCTCCCAGTACCCTTCTCATTACTCCTCCCTGTACCTGTCTCAGTGCCTGTTCCAGCATCCCTCTTAGTACCCCTCTCAGTACAATGCCCATCTCAGTACTGATCCCAGTATCAATACCTGTCTTAATACCCCTCATAGTTTCTCTCCAAGTACCCCTCATAGTTTCTCTCCAAGTACCGCTCTTACTATTCCTCCCATCACCCCTCCCAGTTCCCTTATCATTACTCCTCCCTGTACCTGTCCCAGTACATCTCCCAGTACCATTCTCAGTGCCCATCTCAGTACCTGTCTCAGTGCCTGTTCCAGTTCCCCTCTTAGTACCCCACTTAGTACACGTATCCAGGGATTTTTTTCTCAGAGAACAGGTGTAGGAACTCCCTACTTCCAAGTCACCTGTTGAGTCCACTCCCTACCCACCTCAGAGCACCATTCGTTAGTTCAACCCCCTACCTACCTCCAAGCACCATTCCTTGGTTCCACTCCCTACCCACCTCTAAGCAACATTCCTTGGTTCCACTCCCTACCCACCTCCGAGCACCATTCCTTGGTTCCACTCCCTACCTACCTTTGAGCACCGTTCCTTGGTTCCACTCCCTACCCACCTCCGAGCACCATTCCTTGGTTCCACTCCCTGCCTACCTTTGAGCACCGTTCCTTGGTTCCACTCCCTACCCACCTCTGAGCACCATTCCTTGGTTCCACTCCCTACCTACCTCTGAGCACCATTCCTTCGTTCCACTCCCTACCAGGGGCGAACTGACAACTCATGGGGCCCCCGGGCAACAGGAGATCATGGGGCCCCCTGTATCCCTGCCCACACTCAAGCTACATCCACACACATCATGGGGGCACACAGCAAGGCCTAGGGGCATGGGAGCATATAGCTGGGCATGGGGCACAGAGTAGGGTGTAGGGCAGACATCAGGACATGGGGGGCACAGAGAAGGGCATGGGGCAGACATCAGGGCATGGGGGCACAGAGAAGGGCATGGGATAGACATCAGGGCATGGGGTCACAGAGCGGGGCATGGGGTAGACAGCAGGGCATGGGGGCACAGAGCAGACAGCAGGGCATGGGGGCTCAGGACACATCACAGGGCCAAAAGGAGGGAATTGGGCACACAGTGGGACATATAGTAGGGCATTGGGCACACAGTAGGACACATCATGGTGCACACCGTAGAACACATCATGGTGCACACAGTAGGGCATATCACGGGGCACATAGAAGGGCATGGGGGGCACACATCGGGGCATGGGGCATGCATGGGGGCACACATCAGAGCAGGGGGCACAGAGTAGGGCAAGGGGGCACACAGAATTTGAGGCAAAGAGCAGGGCATGTGGGCACAGAGCAGGACATGGGCAGACATCAGGGCATGGGGCATATATCAGGGCATGTGGCAGAGAGAAAAGTATTGGCAGATATCAGGGCATGGGGCAGAGAACAGGGTATGGGCAGATAGCAGGGTATGGGAGAGAGAGAGAGAGCAGGGTATGGGGCAGAAAGAGAGAGAGAGAGAGAGCGCAGGGTATGGGGCAGAGAGGGAGCAGGGTATGGGGCAGAGAGGGAGCAGGGTATGGGGCAGAGAGGGAGAGCAGGGTATAGGGCAGTGTGAGAGCAGGGTATGGGGCAGTGTGAGAGGAGGGTATGGGGCAGTGTGAGAGCAGGGTATGGGGCAGAGAGGGAGCAGGGTATGGGGCAGAGAGGGAGAGCAGGGTATAGGGCAGTGTGAGTGCAGGGTATGGGGCAGTGTGAGAGGAGGGTATGGGGCAGTGTGAGAGCAGGGTATGGGGCAGTGTGAGAGGAGGGTTTCGGGCAGTGTGAGAGCAGGGTATGGGGCAGTGTGAGAGGAGGGTATGGGGCAGTGTGAGAGCAGGGTATGGGGCAGTGTGAGAGCAGGGTATGGGGCAGTGTGAGAGGAGGGTATGGGGCAGTGTGAGAGCAGGGTATGGGGCAGTGTGAGAGCAGGGTATGGGGCAGTGTGAGAGCAGGGTATGGGGCAGAGTGAGAGCAGGGTATGGGGCAGTGTGAGAGCAGGGTATGGGGCAGTGTGAGAGGAGGGTATGGGGCAGTGTGAGAGCAGGGTATGGGGCAGTGTGAGAGGAGGGTATGGGGCAGTGTGAGAGGAGGGTATGGGGCAGAGTGAGAGCAGGGTATGGGGCAGAGTGAGAGCAGGGTATGGGGCGGTGTGAGAGCAGGGTATGGGGCAGTGTGAGAGCAGGGTATGGGGCAGTGTGAGAGCAGGGTATGGGGCAGTGTGAGAGGAGGGTATGGGGCAGTGTGAGAGCAGGGTATGGGGCAGAGTGAGAGCAGGGTATGGGGCGGTGTGAGAGCAGGGTATGGGGCAGTGTGAGAGCAGGGTATGGGGCAGTGTGAGCGCAGGGTATGGGGCAGTGTGAGCGCAGGGTATGGGGCAGTGTGAGAGCAGGGTATGGGGCAGTGTGAGAGCAGGGTATGGGGCAGTGTGAGAGGAGGGTATGGGGCAGAGTGAGAGCAGGGTATGGGGCGGTGTGAGAGCAGGGTATGGGGCAGTGTGAGAGCAGGGTATGGGGCAGTGTGAGCGCAGGGTATGGGGCAGTGTGAGCGCAGGGTATGGGGCAGTGTGAGCGCAGGGTATGGGGCAGTGTGAGAGCAGGGTATGGGGCAGTGTGAGAGCAGGGTATGGGGCAGTGTGAGAGGAGGGTATGGGGCAGTGTGAGAGCAGGGTATGGGGCGGTGTGAGAGCAGGGTATGGGGCAGTGTGAGAGCAGGGTATGGGGCAGTGTGAGAGCAGGGTATGGGGCAGTGTGAGCGCAGGGTATGGGGCAGTGTGAGCGCAGGGTATGGGGCAGTTTTCAGGATGCTGGGCACATGTACAGGGACACAGCAGGTCAGGACAAGCTTCCTTCAGATGCAGAGTAGCGCGGGAAGCGGCTGTAAACATACCTCTCATGATGCGCTTCTCTCCGCCGGCCCCTCCTCTCTTCTCGTCCGTCCGAGGTGATGACAAATAGAAGCACCTGGGGTGGACGGAAGGGGAGGAGGGGCCGGCCGGAGGAGCGAATCACAAGAGGTCTGTTTACACTGCAGACTTAGCAGGACGCAGTGATTCAGGACCCGATCTACCCGTCAGCTAGTTGTGATTGACGGGTAGATCGAAGGGGAAGCTCAGCTGTCATGGGGCCCCCTACTGGTCACGGGCCCTCGGTCCATGCCCGAACTGCCCTATGGTCAGTCCGCCCCTGCTCCCTACCCACCTCCGAGCACCAATTCTTTGGTTCCACTCCCTATCCACCTCCGAGCACCATTCCTTGGTTCCACTCCCTACCCACCTCCGAGCACCATTACTTGGTTCCACTCCCTACCCTCCTCTGAGCACCATTCCTTGGTTCCACTCCCTACCCACCTCCGAGCACCATTACTTGGTTCCACTCCCTACCCACCTCCGAGCACCATTCCTTGGTTCCACTCCCTACTCACCTCTGAGCACCATTCCTTGGTTCCACTCCCTACCCACCTCTGAGCACCATTCCTTGGTTCCACTCCCTACACACCTCTGAGCACCATTCCTTGGTTCCACTCCCTAAACACCTCTAAGCACCATTCCTTGGTTCCACTCCCTACTCACCTCTGAGCACCATTCCTTGGTTCCAATCCCTACCCACCTCTGAGCACCATTCCTTGGTTCCACTCCATACTCACCTCTGAGCACCATTCCTTGGTTCCACTCCATACTCACCTCTGAGCACCATTCCTTGGTTCCACTCCCTACTCACCTCTGAGCACCATTCCTTGGTTCCACTCCCTACTCACCTCTGAGCACCATTCCTTGGTTCCACTCCCTACACACCTCTGAGCACCATTCCTTGGTTCCACTCCCTACACACCTCTGAGCACCATTCCTTGATTCCACTCCCTACACACCTCTGAGCACTATTCCTTGGTTCCACCCCTACCCAAGTTTTAATTTGTAGTGCTAAGCAATTTGTATATGATAGGAAGTAAAATAGATCCCCTGTAACAATTGACTGAACAGCTAGCAACAATAGACCCCTCCCTCAAAAGTTGATGTCTCCCAGCAACGATTGTCTCCTAGCAACGATTGTCTCCCAGTAGCATAAGACCTCCCCCAGCAACAATAGATCCCCTACCAGTGACAACTAACTTCCCCAGCAACAATAGACCCTCCCCCTGTAAAAATAGATCCCCCAGCTGCCAGCATTAATAGACCCTCCAGTACACCCCAGCACCCCTTGCCATTACATACATTCAAAACTGGAGGTGCCGGAACTGCGTTCCCCCGCGTCCCTGCTGAAAAAAAAGCCCTGTATGTATCAATGCCTGTCTCAGTAGTGATCCCAGTACCCCTCTCAGTACCTGTCTCAGTACCGCTCATAGTTTCTCTACAAGTACCCATTTCATTATTCCTCCCAGCACCCCTCCCAGTACCATCTCATTACTCCTCCCTGTACCTGTCCCAGTACCCCTCCCAGTACCAATCTCAGTGCCCATCTCAGTACTTGTCTCACTCCCCCTCTCCAACTTCTCTCCATCATGACCTCCTCCTGTTTTCTTCTGTTTGAAGGTGAATTGTACATTGAACTATGAAGAGGAGTATGACCTCAAGTCGGCTTTTGATGAACTTTTCCAGGCTTTCCAACATCTTCGCCATCAGTAATATTTCCTGATTCCCCGCCATGAATTCCACCATTTCTTGTTTTTATTTATTTGTAAGCATGAGGACATGCAATGCTATGCATGTAAACATATTCATACGTCTACATAGAAAATAGAAAGGTTTGTTGGGACTTTTAAATATGTACACCAATATTAGAAGAATATAAAAAATAAAGTAATAGATACAAATTCATAAATTGAATACATAAAATATTCACATATTAGATCAGTGGAATTTAAAAAAAAACAACTCTCTGATTTATCTCTACATGTTTCGGCTTTTTACGGCTTCTTCAGGAGATCTTTTACAACAGGCACTGTATATGAACTGACCACTACAATAAAAAATACATGTTACAAACTGTAACGATCAGGGGTTAACGCCGTTTACGATATTCCATTCCACCAACCCAAGACAGCTTCTCGACACTCCACAATCCGGCAGGCAGGACCCATTGTATTTTCCCCCCCAGAAAACGAGACACACACAGCTCTGTTCTCTGGTTCCAAACAGAAAGCTTTTAATGGTAAACTCAGGTTTCTTATATACAGTTAGAAGCCCCACGAAACAATGGCTTAACTCCACCCACAACATGACACATGGCGCTCAATACACATTCCTTTAGATAATGACATTCAGATAATCTACATGAGCTAATTACTATAGCTGACAAGGCAGACGTCATGACTCCGGCTCTTTTCACCTTCTATTCAATACACATTCCTTTAGTAAACATAAGTCAGATGTCTGACCTTTAGAGGGTGCTAATTCACATCACATATTATCATCAATAGACTTTCACACAATACCGTCTACCAAGATCCAATCCACATCACCACAGTAGCAGACTTAATAAACACAATAGACAACAGAATGCAATCACAGCAAGCTTTATTACTACAGCCAGGTAGCTGGAGGTGATTAACATCAATTAACATCTTTCAATTAACCTGTTGAGTTCAGAATCAACCACCTGTAATATTTCAAGATATCCAGCAATACATTGTGAATTATTATTACTGTCCCATCTCATGTAATCCGAGATATCATTTCTCAGTCATCCTATGACCCTAGTGGACACAGGATGACCCTAGACACAAGAGTCATTGGTGAAGCTGAACCAGGAGTACCCCGCATCCTTCAAGAGCTTCTGGGTCCCATGGGCCATACCGTTACACAAACCAATAACAAATGAAAACAAATATATAATACAACAATGTTTAAATATTATATTACAGACTGAAACAAAATAGATACAACCCATGCAATGATCATAGTATTGTGTATTTTGAATACACAGATTGGTACTGTGATCATTGCATGGGTTGTATGTTTTTCGTTTCAGTCTGTAATATAATATTTAAACATTGTTGTATTATATGCTTGTTTTCTTTTGTTATTGGCTTGTAACATATATTTTTTTTATTGTAGTGATCAGTTAATATACAGTGCCTGTTGTAAAAGATCTCCTGAAGAAGCCGTAAAAGGCGAAACATGTAGAGATAAATCAGATGTGCGCCTGTTGTTTGTATATTCCACTGATCCAATATGTGAATATTTTATGTATTCAATTTATGAATTTTTATCTATTAAATATTTATTTAAAAATCTTTTTTTTTCCTCAGTTTAGGCCGATATGTATTCTTCTACCAACTTTTGGTCAATTAAATCGCAATAAGCATATATTGATTGGTTTGCGCAAAATTTATAGCATCTACAAAATAGGGGATAGATTTATGGCATTTTTATTATAATTTTTTTCTACTAGTAATAGCGGTGATCTGTGATTTTTATCATGACTGCAACATTATGGCAGACACACTTTTGACACATATTTGCGACCATTGTCTTTTTTTACAGTGATAAGTACTATAAAAATGCACTGATTACTCTGAAAATGACACTGGCGGTGAAGGGGTTAACCACTAGGTGGCGCTGAAAGGGGTTAAGTGTGTCCTAGGGAGTGATTCTAACTGTTATGGGGAGGAGCTACCAGTGACACATCACTGATCACTGCTCCCGATCACAGGGAGCATTCCAACAGTGACATGTCACTAGGCAGAACAGGGGAATGGCTTGTTTCCCCCTGTTCTGCCTTTGCCGACCGCAATCGCGGGCCATCCGGGAACATTCCTGGGACCCGCGAGCGAACTCAAGAGGCACACACTGGGCTGCAAATTTAAAGGGATGTACAGGTTCACCCATTTGCCTGCCCGTGCTGTTGTGAAGACATACATATGTGTGCGCTGGTCGCTAAGCGGTTATTGTAGTTATTAAACCTGCCACTATAAACGAATACCTGCTTAAAGGGGTGTTCCAGCCCAAAAATGTATTTATTAAAAGTCAGCAGCTACAAAAAGTGTAGCTGCTGGCTTTTAATAAACACTCACTTACCTGCTCCTGCGTTCCAGCGACGCGCCGACCGGGGCTTGACTCCTCTCCCCCCCTCCCCGGCCGGCGTCTCCATCCTGACTGTGGGCACCCAGCCGTGACAGCCTTCGGCTTCACGGCCGGGCACCCACTGCGCATGCGCGAGCCGCACTGCGCATGAGCGCGCGGCGTGGCTTGCCTCTGATTGGAGAGGCGATCGCATGGGACCTGTCAGTGTCCCATGTGATCGCCTACAGGGAGGGGCTGGTGTAGGCGATTAAGGCTTAATCGCCTAACCAGCCCCTCGGCGGAAGCAGGAAGTGGGACAGGAAGTCCCACTCCTACTGAAGCCCCCACTCCCCCCCCAAAAAAATTACATGCCAAATGTGGCATGTAAGGGGGTAAGGAGTGGGATAAGAGGAAGTTCCAAATTTGGGTGGAACTCCTCTTTAAGCTCCCGAGGAAGCGCAACAGCACGAAACATGGTTACCAGAAGATGCGTTACTGCCGCTTTATTTTCATGAAGTTATCTAGGGCCTCATGGTGTTGTAGTTGGTGATAGTAGTGCACTTCGGTTAGCAGGGTCACTGTCAGATTTTATATATCTGTTTATGTTTTAGGATTATTTGTAATAAAATGTATATTTTTTTAAGAAACTTTTGATTTTTGGTGCCTATAAAGTCCATCGCTTTGTCCAAATTGTATATACTTCTTCATCTCCCCCCTCCACTATTCCCCCCTCCACTTTTCTCTCACTCCCTCTCTATTATACTTTGGAGAATTGTCAATGTTTATTTAGTGAAATTTTGACTGTCTATTTACTCTTCCCATCCTTCATTGGTTGGGACTTGTATGGGTGCAATTCAGGTTGTCCTCCTATCAACATTGATGAAATGTATCTATTATTGTTCTCATTTATAGATATATACAAAGACAGGCTTAAGAAATCATCAGTGACACACTAATAATATTTACAATAAGCACAAACAAGCCACTCAACAGATAAATATACGTAGCGCCTGGTTACTTCAAATTACCGGTGATATTTAAATTTAGAGGGGGATCGGAGTGTTAGTTAAAGTCTGATCTGGTTAAAGTGTTCAAATTGGGTCCCTGTCCCAGCTTGGCTGTGCTGTGGGCTCATTCTGTTGTACTGGGGTGTTATTCCCACCCCAGTGCAGTAGATGGCAGCAGTGGAGTCAAGGTTTGGGTGCTCTTCCCCAGCAGCCAATCAGTGGGGTTGAGCCTCTCTGTGCATGCTGCGGGAGGGTATTTATGGGGCAGACGCCATTAGTTCTGGTTCTTCTTCGTCCAGTGTGGAACCCACCTTTGGGGTGGCCACATCACAGCGCTCCGGTGTTATGGTCTACCTGGCCATGGTGCACGTGCCTGGTTTCGGGATCATGTTGGTCTGGAACAATTGAGCAGCGTCGGGAACCCAGTGATCGACTGGTGATCAATCCTTCAGTGTCTATCTACCTTGATCCCCGGTGGATTGTCAAGACCCTATTGGATCACCAGCCTCTCATTGGCTCTCCTCAGATGGACCCCCAACGAACAGCAATACAGCTTGGGATCTTCAAGATCCCAAGCTGTATTGCTGTTGCTGTTCGTTGGGGGTCCATCTGAGGAGAGCCAATGAGAGGCTGGTGATCCAATAGGGTCTTGACAATCCACCAGGGATCAAGGTAGACAGACACTGAAGGATTGATCACCTGTCAGTCGGTACCTGGGCGACGTTAAGAAGGGGATCCAGGTGTAATTCCTCTAAGGAGGATTTCCTCTGTAACTGCAATCAGAGAGGGCCTGTGGCAGAGACGTCTCCCTGATGTTCACCAAGGAGGGTCTGTGACAGAGGCGTCTCCCTGATGTTCACCAAGGAGGGTCTGTGGCAGAGGCGTCTCCCTGATGTTCACCAAGGAGGGTCTGTGGCAGAGACTTTATCCTACAAAGGTTTGAGTGATACTCCGGCTGCCAGGGCAGTGAGAGAGACCTGTCCGGGTACGCTATTCCCACTCAAGCAGGAGTGGCGCAGAGAAATGTTACACTTGGCGACAGGACTGTTTCCCTATTCCTACACCTGAATCTGCTGTTCTCCTTTCTTTCTTCAACTTTACTTTCCTCACCAGAAGTTTTATTGTTTTTACCCGGCTGGGTAATAAAGAGCACCTGTCTGGACATTCCTTTACTTCCACAAAATGAAATACGCACCATTTACCCCTAAGAATTCGGAAGAGCCACAATGTAAATGTGGCGCCCAAAACAAACCAGCAGCTCCTTCGGGGGTAGTGCTACATATATAACAAAAATCTATTTAAAATAAGTCCATACAGTAAAGGTCCATATAAGTGTCACACACAAGTGTTGATTCCTGCTGGAAATGAGGCACCTGGAATCCACCACCAAAGATATGTGTGTTCATTGAACAGTAAAAAAAAAAAAGTGAAATAAAAAATAAAATAAAAAAACTTTACAAAGTTGTAAATGTAACAATCAGTGCACTGTTGTAATAAATAAAATGACATCAAATAAAACAATGGTAATGAAGAACTCCTGCTCTGTGATTATTCTAGTGCTGACAGATGGGGATAAAGTACATCACACAAGTGACTATGGTCGGGGGGGGGGGGGGGGGGGGTTGGAATTGAAGGTATAAGGGGGAGCATAGTGAACAGTGTACTGTGGTCAGGGGGAGGAGACATGAAAGATCAAGGGGGGGGGGGGCATAGTGAGAAGTGTAATTCAGTCAAGAGGTAGGCACTTCAAGGTTTAAGGGGGGGGGGGGCATAGTGAACAGTTTAATGCGGTCAAGAGGTGGGAAGATTAGGATTCAAATCCCAGAAGAGCAACAGCTTTAGGCACAAGGCCAGACTTGCCATTGTTTTCTTGCCAGAGTTAGGGTACATTTGTGCTATGCTTGAACTTTCATAGTGCCCTTGTCTATAGCTTGTTGGTCTAGGGCAGGGATATGCAATTAGCGGACCTCCAGATGTTGCAGAACTACAAATCCCATGAGGCATAACAAGACTCTGACAGCCAGAACCATGACACTCAGAGCCAGAAGGATGATGAGACTTGTAGTTTTGCAACAGCTGAAGATCTGGTAATTGCTTATCCCTGGTCTAGGGGTATGATTCTCGCTTAGGGTGCGAGAGGTCCCGGGATCAAATCCCGGACGAGCCCATTGTTTAGCATACGACTCGGCATTCTAACTTGAGGATTTGTTTACATTCAACAAGTGTCTTTTGATAGACAAAGCCAAGTGCCTCCTACAATGCCATCTTCATGTTTTGCTAAAAATAATCTTTTTTAGGGGCGAGGGCACTGGGAGACTTGGAGACGAGGTCGGCATGGATTTCTAAATTCAAGACCAAGCTAATCCTTTGTTCCTAGGGATTGAATTGTTAGCTCTATTTGAAGCTCTTTGCCAAATAAAGGTGAAAAGCATCTGGATGTAGGTCTCGACTGACTGCCATGAGAAAGGGTTAGGCGATGACCGGTATCTGCAAGTCACGCTAAAATCATCTCTGAGCTGAGGGGTTCCACAGAGGTGAAAAATTACCTCCACAAGGGCTCGTCCGGGATTTGAACCCGGGACCTCTCGCACCCAAAGCGAGAATCATACCCCTAGACCAACGAGCCGAATGCTGCATGCTATCCTTGGCTGGTTTCCTGGGCTAGGCTGAGCAGCTGACTAGGGCACCGCAAAAGTTCAAGCACGGCATAAAGGCACCTTGACTGTGACAAGAAGACCATGGGAAATCAGGCCTGCTGCCTAAATCTTGGGCTCGTCCGGGATTTGAACCCGGGACCTCTCGCACCCAAAGCGAGAATCATACCCCTAGACCAACGAGCCGAATGCTGCTTGCTATCCTTGGCTGGTTTCCCGGGCTAGGCTGAGCAGCTGACTAGGGCACCGCAAAAGTTCAAGCACGGCATAAAGGCACCTTGACTGTGACAAGAAGACAATGGGAAATCGGGCCTGCTGCCTAAATCTTGGGCTCGTCCGGGATTTGAACCCCGGACCTCTCGCACCCAAAGCGAGAATCATACCCCTAGACCATAGGTGGCAAACACAAGGCCCACGGGCTGAATGCGGCCCTCCAAGCCATTTCATGTGGCCCTCGCACCT
>JAJQKJ010000217.1:157500-160000 GCA_029574335.1 Rana kukunoris
GAGTTTGTTTCCAGACCCTACTGGTGGAAAGGAGGTGATTTTGCCCTGACATCATTTCCTCTTGGCTTTTGATATTTTTAAAATAGGCAAAGATTGCAAACTCCTTTCGTCCAAGGAAGAAGACTTTTGTGGAAGAGAAGGCCATTTTTTGGGGAAAAAAAAATATTCTTCAAACCAAATGATATTCTCGGCTCGTTGGTCTAGGGGTATGATTCTCGCTTCGGGTGCGAGAGGTCCCGGGTTCAAATCCCGGACGAGCCCAAGATTTAGGTAGCAGGCCCGATTTCCCGTTGTCTTCTTGTCGTCACAGTCAAGGTGCCTTTATGCCGTGCTTGAACTTTTGCAGTGCCCTTGTCAGCTGCTCAGCCTAGCCCGGGAAACCAGCCTAAGTTAGCAAGCAGCGTTCGGCTCGTTGGTCTAGGGGTATGATTCTCGCTTTGGGTGCGAGAGGTCCCGGGTTCAAATCCCGGACGAGCCCAAGATTTGGGCAGCAGGCCCGATTTCCCGTTGTCTTCTTGTCGTCACAGTCAAGGTGCCTTTATGCCGTGCTTGGACTTTTGCAGTGCCCTTGTCAGCTGCTCAGCCTAGCCCGGGAAACCAGCCAACGTTAGCAAGCAGCGTTTGGCTCGTTGGTCTAGGGGTATGATTCTCGCTTAGGGTGCGAGAGGTCCCGGGTTCAAATCCCGGACGAGCCCATTGTTTAGCATACGACTCGGCATTCTAACTTGAGGATTTGTTTACATCGTTGATTAATCCATGCAGGCAACCGTGCTTGCAACACGCAAAAGTGGCCAACGTCTCTTGCATCTCCAAATTGCAGGAAAATCCTCATCTGAAGAGGTGGCTCTTGGGTTCTGCTCTCCTTCAGTCTAGTGGGGAACTAATCCACTTTTGGGTGGGTACAAGAGGTCAAAGCTACAAGAGCTTGAGTTTGTTTCCAGACCCTACTGGTGGAAAGGAGGTGATTTTGCCCTGACATCATTTCCTCTTGGCTTTTGATATTTTTAAAATAGGCAAAGATTGCAAACTCCTTTCGTCCAAGGAAGAAGACTTTTGTGGAAGAGAAGGCCATTTTTTGGGGAAAAAAAATATTCTTCAAACCAAATGATATTCTCGGCTCGTTGGTCTAGGGGTATGATTCTCGCTTCGGGTGCGAGAGGTCCCGGGTTCAAATCCCGGACGAGCCCAAGATTTAGGTAGCAGGCCCGATTTCCCGTTGTCTTCTTGTCGTCACAGTCAAGGTGCCTTTATGCCGTGCTTGAACTTTTGCAGTGCCCTTGTCAGCTGCTCAGCCTAGCCCGGGAAACCAGCCTAAGTTAGCAAGCAGCGTTCGGCTCGTTGGTCTAGGGGTATGATTCTCGCTTTGGGTGCGAGAGGTCCCGGGTTCAAATCCCGGACGAGCCCAAGATTTGGGCAGCAGGCCCGATTTCCCGTTGTCTTCTTGTCGTCACAGTCAAGGTGCCTTTATGCCGTGCTTGGACTTTTGCAGTGCCCTTGTCAGCTGCTCAGCCTAGCCCGGGAAACCAGCCAACGTTAGCAAGCAGCGTTTGGCTCGTTGGTCTAGGGGTATGATTCTCGCTTAGGGTGCGAGAGGTCCCGGGTTCAAATCCCGGACGAGCCCAAGATTTAGGCAGCAGGCCCGATTTCCCATGGTCTTCTTGTCACAGTCAAGGTGCCTTTATGCCGTGCTTGAACTTTTGCGGTGCCCTAGTCAACTGCTCAGCCTAGCCCGGGAAACCAGCCAAGGATAGCATGCAGCATTCGGCTCGTTGGTCTAGGGGTATGATTCTCGCTTTGGGTGCGAGAGGTCCCGGGTTCAAATCCCGGACGAGCCCTTGTGGAGGTAATTTTTCACCTCTGTGGAACCCCTCAGCTCAGAGATGATTTTAGCGTGACTTGCAGATACCGGTCATCGCCTAACCCTTTCTCATGGCAGTCAGTCGAGACCTACATCCAGATGCTTTTCACCTTTATTTGGCAAAGAGCTTCAAATAGAGCTAACAATTCAATCCCTAGGAACAAAGGATTAGCTTGGTCTTGAATTTAGAAATCCATGCCGACCTCGTCTCCAAGTCTCCCAGTGCCCTTGACCCTAAAAAAGATTCTTTTTAGCAAAACATGAAGATGGCATTGTAGGAGGCACTTGGCTTTGTCTATCAAAAGGCACTTGTTGGACTTAAAAAAAAAAAAAAAAAAAAAAAAAAAAAGCTTCATGTGTATTCAAGGCTCGTTGGTCTAGGGGTATGATTCTCGCTTAGGGTGCGAGAGGTCCCGGGTTCAAATCCCGGACGAGCCCATTGTTTAGCATACGACTCGGCATTCTAACTTGAGGATTTGTTTACATCGTTGATTAATCCATGCAGGCAACCGTGCTTGCAACACGCAAAAGTGGCCAACGTCTCTTGCATCTCCAAATTGCAGGAAAATCCTCATCTGAAGAGGTGGCTCTTGGGTTCTGCTCTCCTTCAGTCTAGTGGGGAACTAATCCACTTTTGGGTGG
>JAJQKJ010000217.1:165000-174846 GCA_029574335.1 Rana kukunoris
CGTTGGTCTAGGGGTATGATTCTCGCTTTGGGTGCGAGAGGTCCCGGGTTCAAATCCCGGACGAGCCCTTGTGGAGGTAATTTTTCACCTCTGTGGAACCCCTCAGCTCAGAGATGATTTTAGCGTGACTTGCAGATACCGGTCATCGCCTAACCCTTTCTCATGGCAGTCAGTCGAGACCTACATCCAGATGCTTTTCACCTTTATTTGGCAAAGAGCTTCAAATAGAGCTAACAATTCAATCCCTAGGAACAAAGGATTAGCTTGGTCTTGAATTTAGAAATCCATGCCGACCTCGTCTCCAAGTCTCCCAGTGCCCTTGACCCTAAAAAAGATTCTTTTTAGCAAAACATGAAGATGGCATTGTAGGAGGCACTTGGCTTTGTCTATCAAAAGGCACTTGTTGGACTTAAAAAAAAAAAAAAAAAAAAAAAAAAGCTTCATGTGTATTCAAGGCTCGTTGGTCTCTCGCTTAGGGTGCGAGAGGTAGTATTCAAATTAGGGGTATGATTCTCGCTTAGGGTGCGAGAGGTCCCGGGTTCAAATCCCGGACGAGCCCATTGTTTAGCATACGACTCGGCATTCTAACTTGAGGATTTGTTTACATCGTTGATTAATCCATGCAGGCAACCGTGCTTGCAACACGCAAAAGTGGCCAACGTCTCTTGCATCTCCAAATTGCAGGAAAATCCTCATCTGAAGAGGTGGCTCTTGGGTTCTGCTCTCCTTCAGTCTAGTGGGGAACTAATCCACTTTTGGGTGGGTACAAGAGGTCAAAGCTACAAGAGCTTGAGTTTGTTTCCAGACCCTACTGGTGGAAAGGAGGTGATTTTGCCCTGACATCATTTCCTCTTGGCTTTTGATATTTTTAAAATAGGCAAAGATTGCAAACTCCTTTCGTCCAAGGAAGAAGACTTTTGTGGAAGAGAAGGCCATTTTTTGGGGAAAAAAAATATTCTTCAAACCAAATGATATTCTCGGCTCGTTGGTCTAGGGGTATGATTCTCGCTTCGGGTGCGAGAGGTCCCGGGTTCAAATCCCGGACGAGCCCAAGATTTAGGTAGCAGGCCCGATTTCCCGTTGTCTTCTTGTCGTCACAGTCAAGGTGCCTTTATGCCGTGCTTGAACTTTTGCAGTGCCCTTGTCAGCTGCTCAGCCTAGCCCGGGAAACCAGCCTAAGTTAGCAAGCAGCGTTCGGCTCGTTGGTCTAGGGGTATGATTCTCGCTTTGGGTGCGAGAGGTCCCGGGTTCAAATCCCGGACGAGCCCAAGATTTGGGCAGCAGGCCCGATTTCCCGTTGTCTTCTTGTCGTCACAGTCAAGGTGCCTTTATGCCGTGCTTGGACTTTTGCAGTGCCCTTGTCAGCTGCTCAGCCTAGCCCGGGAAACCAGCCAACGTTAGCAAGCAGCGTTTGGCTCGTTGGTCTAGGGGTATGATTCTCGCTTAGGGTGCGAGAGGTCCCGGGTTCAAATCCCGGACGAGCCCAAGATTTAGGCAGCAGGCCCGATTTCCCATGGTCTTCTTGTCACAGTCAAGGTGCCTTTATGCCGTGCTTGAACTTTTGCGGTGCCCTAGTCAACTGCTCAGCCTAGCCCGGGAAACCAGCCAAGGATAGCATGCAGCATTCGGCTCGTTGGTCTAGGGGTATGATTCTCGCTTTGGGTGCGAGAGGTCCCGGGTTCAAATCCCGGACGAGCCCTTGTGGAGGTAATTTTTCACCTCTGTGGAACCCCTCAGCTCAGAGATGATTTTAGCGTGACTTGCAGATACCGGTCATCGCCTAACCCTTTCTCATGGCAGTCAGTCGAGACCTACATCCAGATGCTTTTCACCTTTATTTGGCAAAGAGCTTCAAATAGAGCTAACAATTCAATCCCTAGGAACAAAGGATTAGCTTGGTCTTGAATTTAGAAATCCATGCCGACCTCGTCTCCAAGTCTCCCAGTGCCCTTGACCCTAAAAAAGATTCTTTTTAGCAAAACATGAAGATGGCATTGTAGGAGGCACTTGGCTTTGTCTATCAAAAGGCACTTGTTGGACTTAAAAAAAAAAAAAAAAAAAAAAGCTTCATGTGTATTCAAGGCTCGTTGGTCTAGGGGTATGATTCTCGCTTAGGGTGCGAGAGGTCCCGGGTTCAAATCCCGGACGAGCCCATTGTTTAGCATACGACTCGGCATTCTAACTTGAGGATTTGTTTACATCGTTGATTAATCCATGCAGGCAACCGTGCTTGCAACACGCAAAAGTGGCCAACGTTCCATCTCCAAATTGCAGGAAAATTCATCTGAAGAGGTCTTCTTGTCTAGTCTAATCTGGGTACAAGAGGTGCTACAAGAGCTTGAGTTTGTTTCCAGACCCTTGGTGGATGATTTTGCCCTGACATCATTTCCTCTTGCTTTTGATATTTTTAAAATAGGCAAAGATTGCAAACTCCTTTCGCAAGGAAGAAGACTTTTGTGGAAGAGAAGGCCCTGGGGAAAAAAAATCAAACCAAATGCTGGCTCGTTGGTCTAGGGGTATGATTCCGCTTCGGGTGCGAGAGGTCCGGGTTCAAATCCCGGACGAGCCCAAGATTTAGGGCAGGCCCGAACCATGCCGTGCAGCCTAGTTTGGCTCGTTGGTCTAGGGGTATGATTCTCGCTTAGGGTGCGAGAGGTCCCGGGTTCAAATCCCGGACGAGCCCAAGATTTAGGCAGCAGGCCCGATTTCCCATGGTCTTCTTGTCACAGTCAAGGTGCCTTTATGCCGTGCTTGAACTTTTGCGGTGCCCTAGTCAACTGCTCAGCCTAGCCCGGGAAACCAGCCAAGGATAGCATGCAGCATTCGGCTCGTTGGTCTAGGGGTATGATTCTCGCTTTGGGTGCGAGAGGTCCCGGGTTCAAATCCCGGACGAGCCCTTGTGGAGGTAATTTTTCACCTCTGTGGAACCCCTCAGCTCAGAGATGATTTTAGCGTGACTTGCAGATACCGGTCATCGCCTAACCCTTTCTCATGGCAGTCAGTCGAGACCTACATCCAGATGCTTTTCACCTTTATTTGGCAAAGAGCTTCAAATAGAGCTAACAATTCAATCCCTAGGAACAAAGGATTAGCTTGGTCTTGAATTTAGAAATCCATGCCGACCTCGTCTCCAAGTCTCCCAGTGCCCTTGACCCTAAAAAAGATTCTTTTTAGCAAAACATGAAGATGGCATTGTAGGAGGCACTTGGCTTTGTCTATCAAAAGGCACTTGTTGGACTTAAAAAAAAAAAAAAAAAAAAAAAAAGCTTCATGTGTATTCAAGGCTCGTTGGTCTAGGGGTATGATTCTCGCTTAGGGTGCGAGAGGTCCCGGGTTCAAATCCCGGACGAGCCCATTGTTTAGCATACGACTCGGCATTCTAACTTGAGGATTTGTTTACATCGTTGATTAATCCATGCAGGCAACCGTGCTTGCAACACGCAAAAGTGGCCAACGTCTCTTGCATCTCCAAATTGCAGGAAAATCCTCATCTGAAGAGGTGGCTCTTGGGTTCTGCTCTCCTTCAGTCTAGTGGGGAACTAATCCACTTTTGGGTGGGTACAAGAGGTCAAAGCTACAAGAGCTTGAGTTTGTTTCCAGACCCTACTGGTGGAAAGGAGGTGATTTTGCCCTGACATCATTTCCTCTTGGCTTTTGATATTTTTAAAATAGGCAAAGATTGCAAACTCCTTTCGTCCAAGGAAGAAGACTTTTGTGGAAGAGAAGGCCATTTTTTGGGGAAAAAAAATATTCTTCAAACCAAATGATATTCTCGGCTCGTTGGTCTAGGGGTATGATTCTCGCTTCGGGTGCGAGAGGTCCCGGGTTCAAATCCCGGACGAGCCCAAGATTTAGGTAGCAGGCCCGATTTCCCGTTGTCTTCTTGTCGTCACAGTCAAGGTGCCTTTATGCCGTGCTTGAACTTTTGCAGTGCCCTTGTCAGCTGCTCAGCCTAGCCCGGGAAACCAGCCTAAGTTAGCAAGCAGCGTTCGGCTCGTTGGTCTAGGGGTATGATTCTCGCTTTGGGTGCGAGAGGTCCCGGGTTCAAATCCCGGACGAGCCCAAGATTTGGGCAGCAGGCCCGATTTCCCGTTGTCTTCTTGTCGTCACAGTCAAGGTGCCTTTATGCCGTGCTTGGACTTTTGCAGTGCCCTTGTCAGCTGCTCAGCCTAGCCCGGGAAACCAGCCAACGTTAGCAAGCAGCGTTTGGCTCGTTGGTCTAGGGGTATGATTCTCGCTTAGGGTGCGAGAGGTCCCGGGTTCAAATCCCGGACGAGCCCAAGATTTAGGCAGCAGGCCCGATTTCCCATGGTCTTCTTGTCACAGTCAAGGTGCCTTTATGCCGTGCTTGAACTTTTGCGGTGCCCTAGTCAACTGCTCAGCCTAGCCCGGGAAACCAGCCAAGGATAGCATGCAGCATTCGGCTCGTTGGTCTAGGGGTATGATTCTCGCTTTGGGTGCGAGAGGTCCCGGGTTCAAATCCCGGACGAGCCCTTGTGGAGGTAATTTTTCACCTCTGTGGAACCCCTCAGCTCAGAGATGATTTTAGCGTGACTTGCAGATACCGGTCATCGCCTAACCCTTTCTCATGGCAGTCAGTCGAGACCTACATCCAGATGCTTTTCACCTTTATTTGGCAAAGAGCTTCAAATAGAGCTAACAATTCAATCCCTAGGAACAAAGGATTAGCTTGGTCTTGAATTTAGAAATCCATGCCGACCTCGTCTCCAAGTCTCCCAGTGCCCTTGACCCTAAAAAAGATTCTTTTTAGCAAAACATGAAGATGGCATTGTAGGAGGCACTTGGCTTTGTCTATCAAAAGGCACTTGTTGGACTTAAAAAAAAAAAAAAAAAAAAAAGCTTCATGTGTATTCAAGGCTCGTTGGTCTAGGGGTATGATTCTCGCTTAGGGTGCGAGAGGTCCCGGGTTCAAATCCCGGACGAGCCCATTGTTTAGCATACGACTCGGCATTCTTTGATATTTGTTTACATTTGATTAATCCATGCAGAACCGTGCTTGCAATGCGCAAAAGTGGCCAACACTTGCATCCAAAATTGCAGGAAAATCATCATCTGAAGAGGTCCTCATCTGAAGAGGTGGCTCTTGGGTTCTGCTCTCCTTCAGTCTAGTGGGGAACTAATCCACTTTTGGGTGGGTACAAGAGGTCAAAGCTACAAGAGCTTGAGTTTGTTTCCAGACCCTACTGGTGGAAAGGAGGTGATTTTGCCCTGACATCATTTCCTCTTGGCTTTTGATATTTTTAAAATAGGCAAAGATTGCAAACTCCTTTCGTCCAAGGAAGAAGACTTTTGTGGAAGAGAAGGCCATTTTTTTGGGGAAAAAAAATATTCTTCAAACCAAATGATATTCTCGGCTCGTTGGTCTAGGGGTATGATTCTCGCTTCGGGTGCGAGAGGTCCCGGGTTCAAATCCCGGACGAGCCCAAGATTTAGGTAGCAGGCCCGATTTCCCGTTGTCTTCTTGTCGTCACAGTCAAGGTGCCTTTATGCCGTGCTTGAACTTTTGCAGTGCCCTTGTCAGCTGCTCAGCCTAGCCCGGGAAACCAGCCTAAGTTAGCAAGCAGCGTTCGGCTCGTTGGTCTAGGGGTATGATTCTCGCTTTGGGTGCGAGAGGTCCCGGGTTCAAATCCCGGACGAGCCCAAGATTTGGGCAGCAGGCCCGATTTCCCGTTGTCTTCTTGTCGTCACAGTCAAGGTGCCTTTATGCCGTGCTTGGACTTTTGCAGTGCCCTTGTCAGCTGCTCAGCCTAGCCCGGGAAACCAGCCAACGTTAACAAGCAGCGTTTGGCTCGTTGGTCTAGGGGTATGATTCTCGCTTAGGGTGCGAGAGGTCCCGGGTTCAAATCCCGGACGAGCCCAAGATTTAGGCAGCAGGCCGATTTCCCATGGTCTTCTTGTCACAGTCAAGGTGCCATGCCGTGCTTGAACTTTTGCGGTGCCCTAGTCAACTGCTCAGCCTAGCCCGGGAAACCAGCAAGGATAGCATGCAGCATTCGGCTCGTTGGTCTAGGGGTATGATTCTCGCTTTGGGTGCGAGAGGTCCCGGGTTCAAATCCCGGACGAGCCCTTGTGGAGGTAATTTTTCACCTCTGTGGAACCCCTCCCTCAGCGTTTGCGGTCATCGCTTTCTCATGTCAGTGAGACCTACATCCAGGGCAAAGAGCTTCAAAGCTGGAACAAAGGATTAGCTTGGTCTTGAATTTAGAAATCCCCGACGAAGGTGCCATTCAAATGGCCCTCTCGTTAGCCCAAGGGGTATTTTGATTCTCGCTTTGCTAAATCCCGGACGAGCCCAAGATTTAGGTAGCAGGCCCGATTTCTGTCTTCTTGTCGTCACAGTCAAGGTGCCTTTATGCCGTGCTTGGACTTTTGCAGTGCCCTTGTCAGCTGCTCAGCCTAGCCCGGGAAACCAGCCAACGTTAGCAAGCAGCGTTTGGCTCGTTGGTCTAGGGGTATGATTCTCGCTTAGGGTGCGAGATCCCGGGTTCAAATCCCGGACGAGCCCAAGATTTAGGCAGCAGGCCCGATTTCCCATGGTCTTCTTGTCACAGTCAAGGTGCCTTTATGCCGTGCTTGAACTTTTGCGGTGCCCTAGTCAACTGCTCAGCCTAGCCCGGGAAACCAGCCAAGGATAGCATGCAGCATTCGGCTCGTTGGTCTAGGGGTATGATTCTCGCTTTGGGTGCGAGAGGTCCCGGGTTCAAATCCCGGACGAGCCCTTGTGGAGGTAATTTTTCACCTCTGTGGAACCCCTCAGCTCAGAGATGATTTTAGCGTGACTTGCAGATACCGGTCATCGCCTAACCCTTTTCTCATGGCAGTCAGTCGAGACCTACATCCAGATGCTTTTCACCTTTATTTGGCAAAGAGCTTCAAATAGAGCTAACAATTCAATCCCTAGGAACAAAGGATTAGCTTGGTCTTGAATTTAGAAATCCATGCCGACCTCGTCTCCAAGTCTCCCAGTGCCCTTGACCCTAAAAAAGATTCTTTTTAGCAAAACATGAAGATGGCATTGTAGGAGGCACTTGGCTTTGTCTATCAAAAGGCACTTGTTGGACTTAAAAAAAAAAAAAAAAAAAAAAAAAAAAGCTTCATGTGTATTCAAGGCTCGTTGGTCTAGGGGTATGATTCTCGCTTAGGGTGCGAGAGGTCCCGGGTTCAAATCCCGGACGAGCCCATTGTTTAGCATACGACTCGGCATTCTAACTTGAGGATTTGTTTACATCGTTGATTAATCCATGCAGGCAACCGTGCTTGCAACACGCAAAAGTGGCCAACGTCTCTTGCATCTCCAAATTGCAGGAAAATCCTCATCTGAAGAGGTGGCTCTTGGGTTCTGCTCTCCTTCAGTCTAGTGGGGAACTAATCCACTTTTGGGTGGGTACAAGAGGTCAAAGCTACAAGAGCTTGAGTTTGTTTCCAGACCCTACTGGTGGAAAGGAGGTGATTTTGCCCTGACATCATTTCCTCTTGGCTTTTGATATTTTTAAAATAGGCAAAGATTGCAAACTCCTTTCGTCCAAGGAAGAAGACTTTTGTGGAAGAGAAGGCCATTTTTTGGGGAAAAAAAATATTCTTCAAACCAAATGATATTCTCGGCTCGTTGGTCTAGGGGTATGATTCTCGCTTCGGGTGCGAGAGGTCCCGGGTTCAAATCCCGGACGAGCCCAAGATTTAGGTAGCAGGCCCGATTTCCCGTTGTCTTCTTGTCGTCACAGTCAAGGTGCCTTTATGCCGTGCTTGAACTTTTGCAGTGCCCTTGTCAGCTGCTCAGCCTAGCCCGGGAAACCAGCCTAAGTTAGCAAGCAGCGTTCGGCTCGTTGGTCTAGGGGTATGATTCTCGCTTTGGGTGCGAGAGGTCCCGGGTTCAAATCCCGGACGAGCCCAAGATTTGGGCAGCAGGCCCGATTTCCCGTTGTCTTCTTGTCGTCACAGTCAAGGTGCCTTTATGCCGTGCTTGGACTTTTGCAGTGCCCTTGTCAGCTGCTCAGCCTAGCCCGGGAAACCAGCCAACGTTAGCAAGCAGCGTTTGGCTCGTTGGTCTAGGGGTATGATTCTCGCTTAGGGTGCGAGAGGTCCCGGGTTCAAATCCCGGACGAGCCCAAGATTTAGGCAGCAGGCCCGATTTCCCATGGTCTTCTTGTCACAGTCAAGGTGCCTTTATGCCGTGCTTGAACTTTTGCGGTGCCCTAGTCAACTGCTCAGCCTAGCCCGGGAAACCAGCCAAGGATAGCATGCAGCATTCGGCTCGTTGGTCTAGGGGTATGATTCTCGCTTTGGGTGCGAGAGGTCCCGGGTTCAAATCCCGGACGAGCCCTTGTGGAGGTAATTTTTCACCTCTGTGGAACCCCTCAGCTCAGAGATGATTTTAGCGTGACTTGCAGATACCGGTCATCGCCTAACCCTTTCTCATGGCAGTCAGTCGAGACCTACATCCAGATGCTTTTCACCTTTATTTGGCAAAGAGCTTCAAATAGAGCTAACAATTCAATCCCTAGGAACAAAGGATTAGCTTGGTCTTGAATTTAGAAATCCATGCCGACCTCGTCTCCAAGTCTCCCAGTGCCCTTGACCCTAAAAAAGATTCTTTTTAGCAAAACATGAAGATGGCATTGTAGGAGGCACTTGGCTTTGTCTATCAAAAGGCACTTGTTGGACTTAAAAAAAAAAAAAAAAAAAAAGCTTCATGTGTATTCAAGGCTCGTTGGTCTAGGGGTATGATTCTCGCTTAGGGTGCGAGAGGTCCCGGGTTCAAATCCCGGACGAGCCCATTGTTTAGCATACGACTCGGCATTCTAACTTGAGGATTTGTTTACATCGTTGATTAATCCATGCAGGCAACCGTGCTTGCAACACGCAAAAGTGGCCAACGTCTCTTGCATCTCCAAATTGCAGGAAAATCCTCATCTGAAGAGGTGGCTCTTGGGTTCTGCTCTCCTTCAGTCTAGTGGGGAACTAATCCACTTTTGGGTGGGTACAAGAGGTCAAAGCTACAAGAGCTTGAGTTTGTTTCCAGACCCTACTGGTGGAAAGGAGGTGATTTTGCCCTGACATCATTTCCTCTTGGCTTTTGATATTTTTAAAATAGGCAAAGATTGCAAACTCCTTTCGTCCAAGGAAGAGACTTTTGTGGAAGAGAAGGCCATTTTTTGGGGGAAAAAAAATATTCTTCAAACCAAATGATATTCTCGGCTCGTTGGTCTAGGGGTATGATTCTCGCTTCGGGTGCGAGAGGTCCCCGGGTTCAAATCCCGGACGAGCCCAAGATTTAGGTAGCAGGCCCGATTTCCCGTTGTCTTCTGTCGTCACAGTCAAGGTGCCTTTATGCCGTGCTTGAACTTTTGCAGTGCCCTTGTCAGCTGCTCAGCCTAGCCGGGGAAACCAGCCTAAGTTAGCAAGCAGCGTTCGGCTCGTTGGTCTAGGGGTATGATTCTCGCTTTGGGTGTGCGAGAGGGTCCCGGGTTCAAATCCCGGACGAGCCCAAGATTTGGGCAGCAGGCCCGATTTCCCGTTGTCTTCTTGTCGTCACAGTCAAGGTGCCTTTATGCCGTGCTTTGGACTTTTGCAGTGCCCTTGTCAGCTGCTCAGCCTAGCCCGGGAAACCAGCCAACGTTAGCAAGCAGCGTTTGGCCGTTGGTCTAGGGGTATGATTCTCGCTTAGGGTGCGAGAGGTCCCGGGTTCAAATCCCGGACGAGCCCAAGATTTAGGCAGCAGGCCCGATTTCCCATGGTCTTCTTGTCACAGTCAGGTGCCTTTATGCCGTGCTTGAACTTTTGCTGCCTAGTCAACTGCTCAGCCTAGCCCGGGGAACAGCCAAGGAT
>JAJQKJ010002197.1:0-71319 GCA_029574335.1 Rana kukunoris
TGTGACCCCCAAAAGTGAAGGACTACAGGTCCCACCATGAACCCCACAGAGCTGAAGATGTGACCCCCCCCCCCCCCCCATCCAGTGAAGAACTACAGGTCCCAGGATGAACCAGTGAAATCTATGGGGGTCACAAAATCACTTTTAGGAGGGGGGGTCCCTGAATGGCAGTTTGGAAATGTGGTCACCCTACATCCGATGTGTAACATAGGTCTTGTACAAGGTATTTCACAAAATCATGGTACTAAATAGGGACAGATAAGACATGGGATGTAAAAAATTGAGTAGGCTAAAGGAGGGGTTGGTGAAAGATCTCATGGGAGAATCCAAAAGGTAGACAGT
The DNA here is from genome assembly GCA_029574335.1 of Rana kukunoris. Taxonomy (NCBI): domain Eukaryota; kingdom Metazoa; phylum Chordata; class Amphibia; order Anura; family Ranidae; genus Rana; species Rana kukunoris. The sequence continues at coordinate 343 of JAJQKJ010002197.1, forward strand.
AATATCCTTCATTTTAACACTGGGATGTACATTTGGCACCTGGGTCCGACTTGTTGCCTTTGGATACGGTTTTGAAATTACTCAGTGCCATGGCTATATAACCACTTCCCGCCCGGCCAATAGCCGATTTACGGCCGGGAAGTGGTTATGAAATCGTGACAGGCCGTTCTCAAACGGCCTGCACGATTTCATGCCGCACGCGCCCGTGCGGGCGCGCAGCGCGGCGATCGGTGATGCGGGGTGTCAGTCTGACACCCTGCACCTCCGATCTCGGTAACGAGTCTCCGGCGGAGCCTCGTTACCACGTGATCAGCCGTGTCCAATCACGGCTGATCACGATGTAAACAGGAAGAGCCGCCGACGGTGTACAGGAGACGCGAGTACAGGAGAGCCGATCAGCGGCTCTCCTGACAGGGGGGGTTCGCGCTGATTGTTTATCAGCGCAGCCCCCCCTCGGATCGCCACACTAGACCACCAGGAAAATAAAAAAAATACAAAAAAAAAGACACAAAAAAATGACAAAAAAAAAATGACAAAAAAAAAAAAAGACAAAAAAAAAAAGGGGTGGCAGTAAAAAAAAATGATGCCAATCAGTGCCCACACATGGGCACTTATTGGCAACATTGATCCATCAGTGCCACCCCTCAGTGATTATCAGTGCCACCCCAGTGTCTGTCAGTGCCACCCCACAGTGCCAATCCATGCCCAGTGCCCACCTACCAGTGCCCACCTGTGCCACCTATCAGTGCCCACCTGTGCCGCCTATCAGTGCCCACCTGTGCCGCCTATCAGTGCCCACCTGTGCCGCCTATCAGTGCCCACCTGTACCGCCTATGAGTGCCCACCTGTGCCGCCTATGAGTGCCCATCTGTGCTGCCTATGAGTGCCCAGTGCTGCCTATGAGTGCCCATCAGTGCCGCCCATGAGTGCCCATCAGTGCCGCCCATGAGTGCCCATCAGTGCCAATACCAGCGCCGCCTATCAGTGCCCATCAGTGCTACCTAATCGGTGCCCATCAGAACTACCTCATCGGTGCCCCATCAGTGCCACCTCATCGGTGCCCATCAGTGCCACCATATCAGTGCCCATAATTGAAAGAGAAAACATACTCATTTACAAAAAAATTAACAGAAAAAAATAAAAACTTTATTTTTTTTCAAAATCTTCGCTCTATTTTTAGTTGTTGCACAAAAAAAAAAAAAAACGCAGAGGTGATCAAATACCACCAAAAGAAAGCTCTATTTGTGGGGAAAAAAAGGACGCCAATTTTGTTTGGGTGCAGTGTAGCATGACCCGCGCAATTGTCATTCAAATTGCGACAGTGCTGAAAGCTGAAAATTGGCTTGGGCGGGAAGGTGCGTAAGTGCCTGGTATGGAAGTGGTTAAACAATAAAAAAAAAAAAACAGAATAAATTAATGAGATTAGACCAGGCAAATGAGGATTGGTGTCACATTTGAATTTAAAAGAGGAAAGCATTCCAGGCCCATCAGGATAGCAAATATTGGAACGCAGGAAGCGCTCGATTTGTAGGCGACGAAAGGGTTAGCGGTGTGGAAATTCCTTTTCCTGTTGCAAGGGAATTTTTTTTATTATAATGGTTTAACCTTAAAATAACTTCAATATACTCTGTACACAACACTACAATATTTTCTTATTTATTTCATGAACATAAACTCATTGCCAATGAAACTTTTACTTCTGGATTACTTTTTTTCAAAAACATGCACATTACACTCCTTAGGATTCACAGCCGGGAACAACATCCAACTTAAAAAAAAATTGTTCAACAACAAATTTTCATCCTTGAATTGTTCAACTGAAGGTAAGGTTCTGCAATTGAAATTGCACATTTTCATAAAAAAATACTTTGGGCCGGATTCAGATACATCCGTGTATCTTTCTGACGGCGTAGCGTATGCTATTTACGTTACGCCTCCGCAACTTTTACAGGCAAGTGACTAATTCAGAAAGCACTTGCTCTGTAAGTTGCGGCGGCGTATCGTAAATTGGGCGGCGTAAGGGCGCCTAATTCAAAATAGGCAGGTAGAGGGCGTGATCCATGTAAATGAATCATGACCCCACGTAATTTACGTTTTTTCTGAACGGCGCATGCGCCGTCCGTGGACGTATCCCAGTGCGCATGCGCGAAATCACGTCGCAAGTAGTCAATGAAAACGGCGTGAACGTAACTTACGCCCAGCCCCATTCTCGAATGATTTACCTAAATGACGTACAATTCGACGCTGTCCCAACGTCCATACTTAACATTGGCTTAACATTGGCTGCGCCTCATATAGCAGGGGTAACTTTACGCCGGACTAACGCTTACGCAAACGATGTAAAATACGACCCCCGGCCGCAAGTACGTTTGTGAATCGGCGTATCTAGCTCATTTGCATATTCAATGCATAAATCCACGGAAGCGCCATCTAGCGGCCAGCGTAAATATGCAACTAAGATACGCCGGCGTAACAGACTTACGCCACTCGTATCTTAGCTGAATTCCGGCGTATCTTGTTTTCTGAATACAGAAAAAAGATACGCCGGCTATTCTTAGTAGTTACGCGGCGTATCTCTAGATATGCCGACGTAACTACTTTCTGAATCTGGCCCTTTGGATTTAAAAATTGGTCTAGACAGGATTTTCTAATTTCTCTGGAAACTAAAATAACACCTTTGCACATTTGGTCAGGCAAATCTTTTCAGCTGAGGCGCAATGAGCCCAGGTACCCCTTAACTGCAATATGTATGTACATAAAACCTTCCGCCTTGCCCCTTCACCCTATTAAATGAACATGCTTACAACCATTAGGTTGGAAAGGGCAAGGCCATAGCAAACATAACATTTTGAACATTGAACACTTTTCAACCAGTGCCAGTCACAGTTGTACTGTGAGCACACAACGCCAAAAAGGGGGAGGGGCCTGTCCTTACCATAAGTGCTGGACAGGCCGCCTACTTCCGGTTTCCATCAAGGGCATGGCCCATTACAGCCATTTTATGCTGGCAAGGTCAAGAAAACCGCAGAAAGCTGTGACATACCATAGAAAATAAGGGCGGGAGGGTGGTCAGCTCTTTCAAGCACATTTACGAAAAGACCCAGAATTCCCTGGGGGCAATCCCTTTTACCCGAGCTCAGACCCATCCCACCCCCCAAATTAACCAATCCTTAAGTGACCACAACCTTGTCTAGTACCTGGCCATGCCCCCATCAGTCAAGGCTCTCTTTCCCTATGGGGCTCAAGAGGCCTTCTTCTTTATCTTGTTCGGTCTTTTTATTTGTTTTCAAATCTATAAACAAGCAGACAATTGGCATAAGAGATAACACAGTTTTACAGTTGTACAACCCATCCGATGTGTAACATAGGTCTTGTACAAGGTATTTCACAAAATCATGGTACTAAATAGGGACAGATAAGCCATGGGATGTTTTAAATAGAGTAGGCTAAAGGAGGGGTTGGTGAAAGACCTAATGGGAGAATCCAAAGGTAGACAGTAGGGAAACAGGACATAAAACAAAAATAACATACGAGTAGTGGGTAGGGGTGTAAATGAAAGACAGGCCCGCTTGCCAGCTCATAAGGACATAAGGTCCAAGTCCTTTGCTGAAAGGAAGTCCAGGGTAGTCAAATGGCCTGAAATTTTTCCAATCAATCAATTAGTTTCACTTCTATTTTTTAATGCAGGAAGATAGAGGTAATCCTGATCACCTAGGGAAAAGGTTAGGCATTTCCCACAGCGATAGCCTACCGTACTTTGTTGCTGTGAGGACATGTACATTTAAAGGGGTGTTCCAGCCCATTTTTATGTTTATTGAAAGTCAGCAGCTACAAAAAGTGTAGCTGCTGGCTTTTATTAAACATAGGGCCAGATTCTCATAGAATCGCGCTGGCGTAGCGTAAGCCATTTACACTACGCCGCCACAGTTTAACAGAGCAAGTGCCGTATTCTCCATGCACTTGCTCCGTAGTTTGCGGATGCGTAGAGTAAATGGCCCAGCGTAAGGCCGCGTAATTCAAAGGGGGTGGCTTGTATTTAAATTAAGCGCGCCTCCGCGTCGATCGAACTGCGCATGCGCCGGCCGGGCAAAAAGCCCAGTGCGCATGCTCCAGCTCACGTCGGAAAGCGTCGGTGAAACCGACGTCAAAACGACGTGATCGTCACTTACGCAATGCCCTATTCGCGAACGACTTAGTAAAACAAGGTAACCGGCGGAAAAAGCCGACGCTGACCCGACGCCATACTTAACAAGGCATCCGACGGCATCCGGCGGTACTGCGTAAGGTTACCCCTCATATTAGCAGGGGTAACCTTGCGCGTACGAAAACGACGTAAGCGACGACGGGGCGGCGTAAAAGCGATCGGGAATCGGCGTAGTAGCCTCATTTGCATAGGCAAATGAGAAAACGTAAAGGCCACCTAGAGGCCGGAGTTGTCATTACATCTACGATCCGCAAGTGTAATTGTATTACACTTGTCGGATCTTCACCCGTATCTATGCCAAAGTGATTCAAGGAATCACTCGCATAGATACCCGGGGAAAAAAACGGCGATACGACGGGGTATCTGAGATACCCCGTCGTAGCGTCTCTGAGAATCTGGCACATACACTTACCTTCTCCAGGGTTCCAGCGACGCGCCGGCCGGGGCTCCGCTCCTCTCCCCCCCTCCCTGGCCGGCGTCTTCATGCCAAATGTGGGCACCCGGCCGTGACAGCTTTCGGCTTCACGGCCGGGCACCCACTGCGCGAGCGGCACTGCGCATGCGCGAACGGCGCGGCACTGCGCCGTCTGATTGGACAGGCGGTCGCCTAGGACCTGTGACGTGTCCTAGGCGATCGCCTACAGGGAGGGGCTGAAGATAGGCGATTAAGCTAATCGCCTAACCAGCCCCTCGGCGGAAGGACGAAGTGGGACAGGAAGTCCCACTCCTCTTGAAGCCCCCACTCCCCCCCAAAAAAAATTACATGCCAAATGTGGCCAAATTGGAGGGGGGTTTTCCCCGCTGGGCATGCTGGGGAGGGATATATCTGTGATGGAGGTCATGTGTTCTGGGTTCTTTTTCGTTCTCCTGTACAGGGTCCCGGAGTCGGGGTGCGGCACCCACCTTCAGGGTGTGCGCATCCATGGACCCTGCCGGCGTGGCCCACCTGGCCAAGCTTCCAGGCTTTGCTGAGACTCGATCTGGGACGAAACTAAAATGACCCCAGTGACTTACTGGGTTCCCGATGCCGTAGAGAGGATCCGGCGCCCGGGCCATGGACAGGTACGCTCTGCTGTCACCCGGTGATCTATGCTGAGATAACTGCTGGGAGGATTTGCTCTGTTCGGACATTGACAAATTATCTATACTACATTGGCCTGTGGCAGAGGCCTAGAGCCGGGTCAGTGAGAGGGACCTGTTCCTCCCAATCAGCATTTAAAGTGGCAACGCGTGCAAAATTGTATCTTTCAAGGGGTTGATTTTGCTGCACATATATCCAGGCCTGACATCGAGAATCTCTATCTCCTCATCAACCTATTCTCCTTTCACCGAGTTAAAGGTTACATTTTTGAGTGGAACTCTGCTTTAAAATTTCATTTGGTAATACTGGAGGTTTAAGGTTTCAGGAAAATGTATTGACCTGAAAATGGGACTGGGGACTCGGACAGTTCAGAAAATATCTGGTAAACGTCAATCCAAAATGGACATACTACTGGACAGGTCCACTATGTATGAAATAAGGTGGCCAGCAGGCCACAGCCTCATTAACACTGTACAGGGTACCCAGGGACATAAGGAGCAATTCTAGAGGGGAACAGATACCATCTAGTTATCACTTTGTAATCTTGATGACTAAAACACTAGTGGAACAGGATTTAGTGATGCTCTAAAATTGGGACCAATCCTGGGCATCTAAGCTCTACTCCTAGATCTGATGGCATATTTTTGAGTGGAAGTGAAAAATGTTGAGAGGAGAGGGATAATGGCAAAGAATACAGTAATCTCCCCAGCCCCCTAATCCTCTTAGTCTTCCCTATACCCAGAGCTCTCTTAATGAGAGGGCACACCTGGGCACTGCCCAGGGGCCCCAGCTGCATGGGGGGCCCCTGTACTTTCCCCAAAGCAGCTGGTGCTTAAGCCCACGCTGCTCCAAAATTGGGGACCCCATGATGATACGGAGAGTGATAGATACACAGGGGAGGCAGTGTGCCTCCTACCTACTTGATGTCTGTTTACCTGCACTGTCATCATTGTAGGGGCCCCAGAGCATTACTTTGTCCAAGGGCCCATGATGCTATTAAGACGGCCCTGCCTATACCACCCCCCATCCCCCTACCCTTTTTTTTAGTTCCCTCAGCTCTATGTTCCTAGATTTCCTCGCTCAGTGGGTATGATATTCCCTCATCCTGTTTTCATAACAATAAGGATAACTTTAAAAAACACTGCTGAGTTGGTCACCCATGCCTTATTGCCCCGAGGTGAGCTGGCTGGATCGGGGTCCCAATGTCCTTTGAATACCGAACTTATTGGTAATGATTAAGCACAAGATGTTTGTGTGAAACGCGTCTACGTGACCTCGTGTTGGTGTCAATCGGAATTCCTGGATGTGCAGCCATTTCTTTTCTTATATGAATACCGAACGCTCTGGCTGGGGCAATTTGGACCCCATGTCATATTGTAAAATTTGTGTCAGTACTTTTCAAACTTTTGTATGGTTAAAGGGGTTTTAAAGCTTCGCGTTTTTCACCTTAAAGCGGATATCCGGCCAAAAAAAAATATTTAAAGCCAGCAGCTACAAATACTGCAGCTGCTGACTTTTAATATTAGGACACTTACCTGTCCTGGAATCCAGTTACAATTACAAGTTACTTGCCTGAAAAAAGTAAGTGAGTTAGTGACTCAGTTACTTTATTGGCAAAGTAACTAGTTACTCGGAAAAGTAACTGATTATTTTTTTTTTTATATTCTACAATACAATTACGTTCTATAACATCTTTAATATCAAAGATGTTTATATTAACTGATTGAAGATTAAAAACACTATATACAGTATTTTAGAACATTTCGTATTTATTTGAACCCAATTCAATAGATTGCAGCAGCGCAGCCTGCCATAGATCATATGAATGGTATGCACAGAAACATAAAAAAATATTTAAACTAGAATTCAAGTGCAAAATTAAGACACACAAATGTAAACAAGGGTAAAAAGAAACAAAAATCTGGCCTTTAATTAGTGCGATTATCTGTATAATAGTGTTAAAAGAAACAAAGGAAAAACCTGGCCATTAGTGCAAATCTCTGTAGCTGTATATTCAGCCTACTAGTGCACAATAAACGGAAGTTTTGTTACTGTACTGATTCTGAATAGTTAAGAGTTGGAGAACACTATCCAAATCTTAACTATTCAATCAGTACATTAACAAAACTTCTGTTTATTGTGCACTAGTAGGCTGAATATACAGTTACAGAGATTTGTACTAATGGCCAGATTTTCCTTTGTTTCTTTTTAAACAATTATACAGATATAGATAATTCATTGCATTAATTAAAGGCCAGATTTTTATGCAGTTTTATGCAGATTTTTATGCAGTTTTTAACGTTTTTATAATGTATACATGTAGTACCGAGTGTTAGAATGTCTATATGTTTATTGTAACCGCCACTCGATTTTATGTTGTTTTTAAAGTTTGTTTTCTTGGTATGTTTCTGGTAACGTGACTGGATGGGAAGCAGGCGCATCGATGCAAACATGTTTTGTGAAGTATGCGCCTTGTATAAGAAACAAACAATAAACAATAATTAGTGCAATTAACTGTATAATACTGCAGTGCACAATAAACAGAACACTATCCAACTCTGAACTCCTCTCATCATCTAACTAAACCAGTGGTTGTAACGTAATAGGAGAAGCTTTTCAAATTTTTGGTCTGACAGTCTGTTCCTCTTCGGAGAGATGACAAGCTTGCCCAGGCTGAACAGTCTCTCAACAGGTGCGCTAGATGGAGTAGCAGCATTGTAACGTAGCGAAATTTTCTTGATAAGAGAAAATCCACACAGAGAGTCAACATTTTGTGCTGAAGATCTTATATAGTCTGCCACCTGGTTTTCTTAACTATTCAATCAGTACATTAACAAAACTTCTGTTTATTGTGCACTAGTAGGCTGAATATACAGTTACAGAGATTTGTACTAATGGCCAGATTTTCCTTTGTTTCTTTTTAAACAATTATACAGATATAGATAATTCATTGCATTAATTAAAGGCCAGATTTTCCTTAGTTTCTTATACTAATAGGACTATAGGAGACAAAGGAAACTCTTGCCTTATTAGATCTTTCGGCAGCATTTGACACCATCGACCACGAGATCCTAATGCGTAGACTAGTTGAGGTCGCGCATGTTAGTCCAGAGGCTTTAGGTTGGTTCATAGCCTTCCTAAAGGGTAGAGAATTCAAGGTACGACTGGGCCCATTCTATTCAGGCCCAGTACGCCTTGGTTGTGGGGTACCCCAGGGTTCCCCCTTATCTCCCCTCCTCTTTAACATCTACATGAGTCCTCTGCTGGATATGATAAAGGACCGTGGGATGAGATGTCAGTCGTATGCTGACGATACCCAGTTGTATACCAGGATTGATGCCGGAGGGCCGGGGGACGAGGTGGATCTTCTGGAGACTCTTGGGGCCATCAAACAATGGATGGCCGACATGTTGAAATTGTCAATTGAACCAGGCAAAGACCGAGGTACTCCGGACGGGATCGGCCCAGAACTTACACTGGGTGTTGCCTTGGCCGGACGAGGAGGGGAGATTCCCTGTAACTGCCGAAAAGGTGAAGACCCTAGGCGTTCTGCTGGACTCCGGTCTGTCCCTGGATGCACACATCAGCAGTATTACCCAGTTATGTTTCCTCAAGATGAGGCAGTTGTACAAGGTTGTACCCTTTTTGTCAAACTCTGCCAGAATTGCTGTAGTTAGAGCGCTAGTCTTACCCCATTTGGATTACTGCAATGCTCTTTTCATGGGTTTGCCTCAGACCCAGATTAGACACTTGCAGAAAATCCAAAATCAGGCAGTTCGGCTGGCACTCAGGCTACCAGGGCGGACGTCCACCTCCACCCACCTGAAGAGCCTCCATTGGCTCCCAATACGGGAGAGATCAGAATTTAAGGTTCTTTGTATTGCTTACAAAGCCTTTAATAATCTAGGCCCATGTTATATCCGCAAGAAATTGCGGCGACAGTTTGTGACGAGAGCCTTACGGGCCACGTCACAAACTAGATTGGTGGTTCAGCCTTATAGGCTGAAAAAATGGGGGGGCAGAGCTTTTTCAGTTCAAGCTGCCCAGTTATGGAATCTGCTTCCATGCCACCTGCAACAACAGGAGAAGTACCAGGTATTCAGAAAAGATCTGAAGACCATGTTGTTTACTAGGGCCTTTAGTGGTTTGGGGTGAGATATCTCTTTCTCTATCTTTTCCCCTTCCCCCTTTTTCCCTTTCCTTCCTTTCCCCCCTCTTCCTTTTTTGTTGTTTTTATGCAGTTTTTAACGTTTTTATAATGTATACATGTAGTACCGAGTGTTAGAATGTCTATATGTTTATTGTAACCGCCACTACTCGATTTTATGTTGTTTTTAAAGTTTGTTTTCTTGGTATGTTTCTGGTAACGTGACTGGATGGGAAGCAGGCGCATCGATGCAAACATGTTTTGTGAAGTATGCGCCTTGTATAAGAAACAAACAATAAACAATAATTAGTGCAATTAACTGTATAATACTGCAGTGCACAATAAACAGAACACTATCCAACTCTGAACTCCTCTCATCATCTAACTAAACCAGTGGTTGTAACGTAATAGGAGAAGCTTTTCAAATTTTTGGTCTGACAGTCTGTTCCTCTTCGGAGAGATGACAAGCTTGCCCAGGCTGAACAGTCTCTCAACAGGTGCGCTAGATGGAGTAGCAGCATTGTAACGTAGCGAAATTTTCTTGATAAGAGAAAATCCACACAGAGAGTCAACATTTTGTGCTGAAGATCTTATATAGTCTGCCACCTGGTTTTCTGCTAAAGAGGTTGTTTCCTCCTCATCCTCTTCAAAGGAAAATAAATCGTTCTCTTTGGCTGAATCTGTGTGATGTTGTTGTGTAGATGTGCTGTTACCTTTGTTGTGGTTCTTCAAGGACAATTCTTCGGCACTCTGCCAGCAAACTTGCCTTAGCCTTATCCTTTAACTCCTGTGACCGCAGCCAGCGAAGCTTGAATTTTGGAAGAGTTACGGCAGCAAGTATAGCCTCTTCATTTCCCAGGGCATCAGCAAATCTGGTTTTGATAGACTGAAATAATAATCATAATTAGTAGCAGTTGTATTTAGTATTATGAGTACTACAGCAATGTTCACTTAATAAACAATAAAATATGACATTCAAGTTCTTACTGTGACTATGGCGTCAGGAAGGTCCCTCAGTATTTGCAGGCCACTTTGAAGGGCTTCTGTCTTTAACATTAATGTCTCAATTGTTGGTAGGAGTGTACCATGAAAACAATTCTCTTCTCCCTGAAGTATATCCAAGGCAACTGTAAGGGGCTTCATCGCAATTCAGTACTCCTTTAAAAACTGTTGTTCCCTTTCCGTTATTGCTGGCAGTCCTAATTTGGAGGAAATGGTGTTAAGGTCTACCATGGATATTTCACAGATTCGAGCCAGGGCATCATAGAAGGAATTCCATTGCGTTGTACAAGGTACAAGCAGCTTTTTTGACACCAACTCATCAACTGTTTCAGTAGCCAAAGCTGATCGACTAGTCTTGTTCCATAGGGCAGTACATTTGGCAGTAGCACTTCTATAAACAGCCTTTGTTGCAGATTTTGACAGCAGCCACTTGTCTACATCTGTGCATGAAATCAGGTTCAGTGTGTGTGATGCACATCTCTTGTGGGGGGGCAAAGTGATCACATCACCATCAATATCATCACCTCTTGCATGTAGAGCATCATTAATGTCTGTAAAGGTCACCTCATCTTCGTCTTCCTCAGAATCACTTTCCTCAAGTGGCTGGTACCTTTTAAATGCTTTTACAAAATTTGAGCCATTATCAGTCACTGTTGCTGTGATTTTGTGTGTTATCCCCATATGTTGAGTGTATATTGTCAAGCTCAACTGCTATGGCGTCATGACTATGATGCCCCTTAAACCGTCTGCAGGCAAGAGCTGCTTTCTCTCTTTCCAGGTTATTTGGATTGATCCAATGTGCTGTCACACCCAGGTAACTTTTATTGTGGCAAGTCCAGATGTCTGCTGTAGTTGCAATGTACTGTAATTCCTCAAATGTTTTTTTGAGCTCAATCATCATTTTTTCGTATTCACTGTCCAAGAATTTAGCAAAAGTGTTTCGGCATGGGGCAACCCCCTTTCCTCCTCCTCGTAGTGGTATTTTAGAAAGGATAACTCTGAATGACTCAGACACCACAGTGGACAGGGGGAGCATGTTTTCAACAACATACCTTGCAATCAATGTATTCAGCTCGGGCTTGGTCACCTGATGTTGACCAGAAAAATCGAGCGTTGCTTGTTTTAGGAGAGACGGTCCGGCTACTCCGCTAGCTGAATTCGGGGTTGGGGTAAGTTTCACGTTAGCATGTGTTGATGTGAGGTGCTTCAAAAGATTGGAGTTGCTTGAAGCAGATGTGGACAAAGTCTTTTTTCCTAAGCATAGCGTGCATGTTACATAAACATTCTTGCCTTTAATTTCAATCAAGGAGAAGTAGTCACGGTACTTCCAGTTTGAGAATGCTAACTTTGATCTTCCCCAGCTCGTCGCCATTGTTGCTGACGGCTGGTGGTGTGGCACTCCACTGGTGGGGGTACTGGCAGTGTGGTACGGTGGTACCTGACCGTGATCTGAGTCTGACTCCTTGATTCCTCTCTTGTATTTTTTTTTTTGGGGGGGGGTTGGGGTGCACCTAAATAAAAGCAAAGAAAAATGGGCGTGTCTTCTTTAAAATACATGGCAACTATGATATAGAATTTAAGGTTTATCATTCATATGCCTTTTTTTCTTTGGGTGACTTTTCTACTGCAGGGCATGTTTTTTTTAAATCTATACCAAACCTAGAAATCTAGAAAGGATTTTAAAGGTGGACCACATTAAAAAAAAAAAAAAAAAAAATATTGAGTACAGTGCTAGTGCTACTATGAGGCTCATGCCTCTCTTGTTTTAAATAATGTTTGCTGCTAATTTAAATGCAAGCCTTTGGTAGAAGTTGCAGTATATAATACAAGACAAAACCGCAATATTCTAAGCATTGTTTTACAGCTGGGATCCTATTTTTTCCTATCGATGGAAGTATTCTGCAACTTCTAACAAAGGCTTGCATTAAAATTAGCAGCAAACATTAGAAAAAGAAAGGCATGTGCCTCATAGCACTGTACTCAATATCTTTTTTTTATTTTTATTTTTTTGTATGTGGTCCACTGGTCCACCTTAAAATCTTTTCTAGATTTCCAGGTTTGGTTTGTATGATATTATTGGTATAGTATCAGTCAGACTCAGCCAGTAGCACAAAGTTCATATTTCGCCACAAGCCAGGCCTAATGCGGCCTTAGACTAGGCCGCCCCCCCCCCCTCCGTTCCAATCGGCTCCTCACCTGGGACCTGGCTGGTGGCTGCGCAGGGGGCAGGGACCACAGTCGGACGGTCGGTGCTGCTGTCTGCTGGCTTGCGCAGGGCAGGGGCAGGGCCACAGTGTTGTCTGGTGAGGTGACTGCCTGGAACCCTATAATTCATGAAAGACACACAGGTTAATATTGGTGAACGATATCACCTCAAAAAAATTACATTGTCTAATTGTAAAGCTTAAAATACTCCAATTATCTGTCTATAAATATATAACAGGCTTATAGACAGATAATTGGAGTCCTTGAGCTTTACAATTACAATCAAGCAGCACTGCAGCCACAGTGTCAGCTCAGCCAGTAGGCTAGCACAAAGTTCATATTTTGCCACACCAGGCCTAAGGCGGCATTAGACTAGGCTGCTCCCCCCCCCCCCAGTTCCAATCGACTCCGTCCTCACCTGGGACCTGGCTGGTGGCTGGCTGCGCAGGGGCCACAGTCGGTCGGTCGGTCGGTGCTGCTGTCTGCTGGCTTGCGCAGGGCAGGGGCAGGGCCACAGTGTTGCCTGGTGAGTGGTGAGGTGACTGCCTGTGCCTGGAACACTATAATCCATGAAAGATACACAGGTTAATATTGGTGAATTATATTACCTCCAAAAAAATTACATTGCCTAATTGTAAAGCTTAAAATACTCCAATTATCTGTCTATAAATATATAACAGGCTTACAGATAATTGGAGTCCTTAAGCTTTACAATTACAATCAAGCAGCAGCAGCAGTCACAGTGTCAGCCAGTAGGCTAGCACAAAGTTCATATTTTGCCACACCAGGCCTAAGGTGTGGCAAAATATGAACACTGTGCTACTGCCTGAGCTGAGAGTGACTGTCTGACAATGCCTTGCTGGCTGGCTAGTGGCTACTGGTGCTGATTTTAATTGTAAAGTAAAGTAAGCTTAGTACTCTAATTACTCCAATTATTATCTGACTGTCAGTGTCACTACTCACTAATCCTATATTTAATTACAGACAGTTAAAATTGGAGTCTAAGCAACAGACAGTTCCCCAGTCTTTTCAACTTGAACAACTGCTCATGAAGTATAAAAAAGGACCAGTGTATGTGTGTGTCACACCGACACCGTGTGACCAACTGCTGAGTGCTGACCACCTGAGCGCATTACCCCCCCCCCCCAATTCCAATCGGCTCCTCACCTGGGCTGGGACCTGGATGCGCAGGGGCCAGGGGCAGGGGCCACAGTCGGTCGGTCGGTAGTGGCGGTCTGGCGGACGGTGCTGCCCGGTGCACCTCACCTCCTCCTGTCTGCTGGCAGGGCCACAGTGCTTCACTTGCTGCCTGGTTCGGTTCCACTCTGGCTAGGCCTCAGGCCTGAGGCCTCGGTCCGGACTCAGGTTCGTGGTGGAGCGGAGCCTCTGCGGGGGATGGGTCACTCGGGTCGGGTGTGATCGTCGGTGGGCTCACACGCTCTGCTGCTCACTGTGCTCAGTCAGTTGCCGAGTGAAGTCACGACGCGAGTGTCACGCCTCACGCGGGTCTGACCGCCTCAGACTGCAGACGGCCGCGGGCAGGACCCGGGAGACTCCAGGGGGCGCGTCGCATGCGCCAAGTGAAGCCACTTCTGCCACTGTGATTGGGTGGGTGACTGTCTGTCAACTCATCATCATCATCACATGCATCGATGTCAAAAAAATTAATGATTGGTCGCCGGCAGGCATGTGACTCTCTCAGTGTGGGTGGCGCTGCCAGTGCCAGGCCAGCGCCACCCACACTGAGTCACATGCCCGCCGGCGACCAATCATAATTTTTTTGCATGTGATGATGATTGATGATGACACAGTCAGTCACTGAGTCACGACACTCACCCACCCAATCACAACCGGTCCGTCAATGCCATCCCGCCGGCCCTGAGGTGTAAGTAACGAGGTAACGGAGCAAATGTAACGGCAACGGCGCTCTCGCTGGGGTAAAAGTAATCAGGTAGATTACTAGTTACCCCTTGCCGGGCAATCGTTACGTAACAGCGTTTATTTAAACGCCGTTACTTACAACACTGCCTACGGCGCATGCGCGAGTCGCGCTGCGCCCACCGATTGGCTCCCACTGTGTGCTGGGAGCAGAGTGTTCCCAGCACACAACGGGGGGCGATGGAATGTGATGAAATGCCCGTCTTTTTCCCTTGAATGCTAGGCCGGAAGTGGGTGCAAATACCTGTCAAATGTGACACCGGAGGGGGGGGGGTCCGATCAGCGCGAGTTCCACTTTAGGGTGGAGCTCCACTTTAAGGTGAAAAAACATCCGATGCTTACAAGCCCCCTGGTTTACTTACCTGAGCCCTCGAAAGTCCAGCGTCGTGAACGCGCTGGCTACTTGCCCTTGTCTTCAGGCTGTTCTTGGCTCTTCATTGGAGAT
This sequence comes from Rana kukunoris, assembly GCA_029574335.1. Taxonomy (NCBI): domain Eukaryota; kingdom Metazoa; phylum Chordata; class Amphibia; order Anura; family Ranidae; genus Rana; species Rana kukunoris. The sequence continues at coordinate 15,365 of JAJQKJ010002197.1, forward strand.
TGATAGCAGCACAGCCATTGGCTTCCGCTGCTGTCAATCTGATCAATGACATGGTACGTCGGGGGGCGGGAACACGCCTGCAAGCTAACCCCCTTGGGAGAGCACTTCCCATGAAGGGGGTTAGCTCTTGCCGGGAGGAGCCGAGACAGCCACCGAGGGACCCCAGAAGACCAGGTTCGGGGCCACTCTGTGCAAAACGAGCCGCACAGTGGAGGTAAGTATAACATGTTTGTTATTTTTTTTTTATATTTGAACCTTTACAGCACCTTTAATACATATTAATGTTCCCACTGTGATCCGACCTTTCTTTAACAACTAATATGCTTCATTTTAACACTGGGATATGTACAATTGGTACAATTGGCACCTGGGGTCCGGCTTGAAATGACTATAAAAACAATAAAAAAACAGAATACATTAATGAGATTAGACCAGGCGTATGAAGATTGGTGTCACATTTGAATTCAAAAGAGGAAAGCATTCCAGACCCATCAGGATAGCAAATATTGGAACGCAGGAAGCGCTCGATTTGTAGGTGACAAAAGAGTTAGCGGTGTGGGAATTCCTTTTCCTGTTGCAAGGGAATTTTTATTATTATAATGGTTTAACCTTAAAATAACTTCAATATACTCGGTACACCACACTACAATCTGTTTTCATTTGTTTCATGAACAAAAACTCGTTGCCAATGAAAGTTTTACTTCTGGATTACGTTTTTCCCAAAAACATGCACATTAACCACTTGTAATATCTCAAGATATCCTGCAAAACATGAATTATCGTTTCTCAGTCACCCTATGCCCAAAAGGGGCACAGGGTGACCCTAGACCCAAGAGTCACTAGAGACGCTGGCACAGGAGTACCCCCCATCCTTCAAAAGTCTATGGGTGTCACGGGCCATTCTGTTACAGCCGCCTTAGAGACTTCAATGAGGTGTAAATTACTGGGCGTGCTGCAATGCATACTGGGAATGTTAATTCTTACATGAACGAGCGCCGCAAACCAGTAAGTGAATGAGAGAACAGAAACTAGAACGCCGGAGGTACTATAGATGAAGGAATTTAATAGGTATTTACTTGTTTGTTAACAGAATCATTACACTATTCTGTCTGTCTACCTTGCAGACATTAATTTAAGGCAAATATTTTTTCCTTTACAACTCCTTTTAAACCACTCTGGGATACATTTTCTGTGGTGTTACCTTTAGGGGAAGGCCAATACACAAAGCTGCTACAACATGGCACTGAAGGTGGCAGATGACCCCATGGCAGCCCAAACAATTATACCTTCCTTCTTGCTTGCAGTAAACCACTCACCACTCAAAACCATGCTCTATATATACCCTCATCCAGAGAGAAAGAGAGACCCCCTAGTGGGAAAACAGAAGACTGCAACTCACCCAAAGTATTATGTCGCGTACACACGATCGAAATTTCCAAGAAAAGTTTGATTGGTCGGAAATTCTGATCGTGTATAGGCTCCATCTGACTTTTTCTGTCAGAATTTCCAACAGCAAAAATTTGAGAGCTGGTTCTCAAATTTTCCGACAGCAAAAGTTCTTGTTGGAAATTCCGATCGTCTGTATGCAATTAACCACCTAAGGACCCCCTACCGACTATATACGTCGGCAGAATGCCACGGCTGGGCACAATCACATACTTGTACGTGTCTCTTTAAGGCCCAACCATGGGGTCGCAAGCGAGGTGAGTGTAAACACACTTTCCCCGTTCTTCATTGTGGCAGTGGCAGTGATCGTCTGTTCCCTGATATAGGGAAACACGATCAGTGACGTCACACGTCCAGCCCCGCCCCCCTACAGTTAGAAACACATATTAGGTCACACTTAACCCCTACAGCGCCCCATAGTGGTTAACTCCTAAACTGCACTATGCTAAAAACTAGTTGACTGGGAGAGTTACCTTGCTCCCGGTCGTGATTTGTTTAGGTTAACCACTTGCCCACCGGGCCTGTTTTTCAGATTCGGTGTTTACGAGACTAAAACAGTTTTTTTTGCTAGAAAATTACTTAAACCCCCCAAACATTATATATTTTTTTTTCTAACACCCTAGAGAATAAAATGGCAGTCATTGCAATACTTTTTGTCACACCGTATTTGCGCAGCGGTCTTACAAGCGCACTTTTTTTGAAAAAAAAACACTTTTTTGAATAAAAAAATAAGACAACAATAAATTTGGCCCAATTTTTTTATATATTGTGATAGATAATGTTACGCCGAGTAAAATGATATCCAACATGTCACGCTTAAAAATTGCGCCCGCTCGTGGCATGGCGTCAAACTTTTACCCTTAAAAATCTCGATAGGCAACGTTTAAAAAATTCTACAGGTTGCATTTTTTGAGATACAGAGGAGGTCTAGGGCTATTATTGCTCTCGCTCTAACGATCGCGGCGATACCTCACTTGTGTGGTTTGAACACCGTTTTCATATGCGGGCGCTACTCACGTATGCGTTCGCTTCTGTGCGCGAGCTCGTCGGGACGGGGCGTTTTACATTTTTTTTTTTTTTGTTTTCTTATTTATTTTTAATTAGTTTATAATGTTATACATCGAAATAAATAAAAAAAAAATTATCACTTTTATTCCTATTACAAGGAATGTAAACATCCCTTGTAATAGAAAAAAGCATGACAGGTCCTCTTAAATATGAGATCTGGGGTCAAAAAGACCTCAGATCTCATATTTAGGCTTAAATGCAAAAAAAGAAAAAAAAAAAAAAAAAAGTCATTTTTCAAATCTCAGAAAAAAAAAATGTTTCTTTAAGACGCTGTGCGGGACTGATGTTTTGACGTCACTTCCGCCCAGCAGAGCTGTGGGGGACGGGTGGGGGCGATTTTTCCCTCACTCGTATCCCAACACAGCCAGCAAGAGGACCCGATCGCCTCCGCCGCTACCGACGGCTTCGGTAAGCGGCGGAGAGCGGCGGGAGGGGGGGGGGCCCTCTCCCGCCACCGATAACGGCGATCTTGCGGCGAATCCGCCGCTGGGACCGCCATTATCGTGTACAGCACTGCCCACGGAAAAGATGGATATCTCGGTTGTGGCAGCAGCTGCTGCCGTTACCGAGATATCTATCTTTAAAATCATGACGTCTTTTTCCTATGACACCGTGGGCAAGTGGTTAATGACCTGTGTCATTCTGAAAAGGTCCACTGGCTCGGACTGCATTCTGGGGATGTTGGTATCATCTTTGGCCGGCAGTGGGAGCCAGAGGGATTTCTGGAGGATGGAGTTTTCCCCAGCAGCCAATTTAAGGGGGTTTTTCTCCGCTGGGCATGCTGGGGAGGGGCATATTTGTGATGCAGGTCATGTGTTCTGGGTTCTTTTTCGTTCTCCTACATGGGGTCCCGGAGTCGGGGTGGGGCACCCACCTTCAGGGTGTCCGCATCCATGGACCCTGCCAGTGTGGCCCACTTGGCCAAGCTTCCAGGCTTTCTTGAGACTCGATCTGGAACGAAACTAAAAGGACCCCAGTGACTTACTGGGTTCCCAATGCCGTAGAGAGGATCCGGTGTCCGGGCCATGGACAGGTACGCTCTGCTGTCACCCAGTGATCTATGCTGAGATAACAGCTGGGAGGATTTTCTCTGTTCGGACATTGACAAATTATCTATACTACATTGGCCTGTGGCAGAGGCCTAGAGCCGGGTCAGTGAGAGAGACCTGTTCCTCCCAATCAGCATTTAAAGTGGCAACGCGTGCAAAATTGTATCTTTTAAGGGGTTGATTTTGCTGCACATATATCCAGGCCTGACATCGAGAATCTCTATCTCCTCATCAACCTATTCTCCTTTCACTGAGTTGATGTTTGGCTATGTTGGCCTAGAATTAAAGCATTAGGAAAATCTTTACTGACGGTGTGGACACTTAATTATTACTTAGTGGCTTCTGGTGCACCCCTAGACCAGGCAAGGGTAACTTAATCTGCTGATTCCATTATTAATCCAGCGGCCCTTTCGGGGGTGACGCTACACGTGGGGGCTTGTCTGAGATTCGGCTGTTGCTCTTGGCAACCAGAAGTGAACTGTCCGGTAAAAGGGGGGTTTGGTCCTGTGTCGTTGAGTGGGGTGTACGTGCGGCCTAGCACGCGCCTGAAACGTGTCCGGACAGGTTCTGGTGTCTGGGAGGAGTCACCCTCCTCTGCATGAGACGTGCATTGGAGATTTTGCGCCAAGCGAGCAAAGTCACGCCCATCCACGTGTCAAGAAGAGAACACCACTCATCTTAGTATGACGATGGCTGTCCCCCGACCATCGGGAATTGCTGCGCAGAGATTGAAGGCCCCTGCTACTACATCAGGGACATTTGATGCTTTCGTCCCATCCGAAGTGTCTGTGACGGACACGGGAGTCCGGCTGGCCACCCAGGGACAGTTTGGTCCCCTGTCCAGTGGGGGAACTGAGGTGTTGGGCCTGATCTGTTACCGGTGTGGGGACTTATCTATGAAGATTCAGCCTTTTGCCCGCTGCCAGAAATGCCGGGCATACTCGTTTGTAGCTGTTTTGCCCACACTAGCCCCGAAGGGGTATCGGGCGAACTTTCTTACAGCCGCCCTCACCGCGGAGGTGGAAGCTACATGGCCAGGGACATCCCCGTCGGTGCCAGTCGTGGATCCGGGAGTCAGGGACCCTGAGGTGATCTCCATATTGTCCACTCTGACCCTGCCATCGGCCGCCTCGCCACCTTCCTCGTTGGAGGCGAATCCCGGAGACAATCCGGACTTGGAAAGTGTTTTATCCAGTGTGTCGAGTTCATCGTATGTGACAAACCCTCAAAGCGAACCCACTTCGGAGACAACAGAATCCTCCTCTACGTTCTCCTGGTGGCATGCTCGTGCGAAGAGATAGTCTGCACCGGACTCTCCCGGTTGTGGTCGAGACATGCCTGTTGGGAGCCCTTCATTATCAGAAGAGTGGCACTTAATGGACTTTAATTCATCGCCAGATAAGCCGGCGAGTGATGGCTGTAACTTTCACCCGGAGCCAAGGGATGCGGAGGAGCCCAGTGTCCCTGGTGATGCTCGCGGGGAGAAGGAGAGAGTGCATTGAGAGGGCCCAGCCGTTCGTCTACAGAGGCTCCGAGTCTGACCTGGGGAGTGGGTGAGTAAAGTTTAACATCAGTTGCTGCTCTCACTACTCCCGTATCCCTAAATGTGCCTGTCTTGAGAAGGGCCCCGGATGCCCTGGTGTTGCCGGGTCGCGGGGACCCAAAGACTCTGCCTAGACTGGCCCGCTTGCAGTGAGTGGTGTCCCAGAGAGTTGCCACCGAGTATGGGTATGAGTACCCCTATGTGTCTCCCTCCCTTCTTTGTCGGATTGATTTGGAGCGGGAGGCCTGGTCCCAGGAGGCTATTTGGTCGTATCTAGAGGCACCCTGTGTTTTAGTAGGTGTGCCGACCCTAAATTACCACAGTTGGAAGCCAGATTCGAGGAATGTCACCACAACTGGAGTTGCGGTCGTCATCTTTTCCAAGACCGGGTTGTGTTGAAGTGTCCCGGTAAAGAGGACAAGATATACAAAGTAAAAATCACTACCCCGGGAGCACTATCTGGCTGCCGGACCCCCGGTTCTATCAGTGAAGAGAATCAAGGCAGTTCGTTGTATTGATCCAGGGAAGTTACGGATAAGTATGCCCCATTCTGTGTGAGCTGAACTGTTTTGTTTGTCCCGGTTTTCCCCATTTCCCCCCTTCTTATCCAGAACTACAAAGACTTTTGTGAAATTAACTTTCGAGAGGGGTTGGGTTCAGTCAGTTAGAATGGGGAGGGCTCTTGCACAAGACATTGGTTTTACTATGTTCTGATGTAGCCCCTTGAGAGAGGAGGGAGGTTTTGTGCTCAGGCTTGAGTCCACAGCCTCATTCCTATCCGGGGGAGCAAATGTGATTATTGTGTGGTTTTACAATTTTCCATTTATACAGGTTTTTGACCCACCTATCACCGATGCTGCAGAGACTGGGTAGCTAGGTAGATGGGGATGTGTATGCCGTGTACTATATGTGATAATGTAAATTGATATGTGTGCTTTTTTTTTTTTCTCCTCCTTCTCTCTTTTCTGTCTGGTTTACATTGATGTCAGGCCAGCATTCATGATTGAATGCTTTGGACACTGGGAACAGTGTCTATTTGGGGGGGGGGGTGTAAGTAGCGCCCCCTTGCTTCTAGCATGGGCACTATGCTAAAAACTAGTTGACTGGGAGAGTTACCCTGCTCCCGGTCGTGATTTGTTTAGGTTAATGACTTGTGTCATTCTAGAAAGGTCCACTGGCTCGGACTGCATTCTGGGGATGTTGGCAACATCTTTGGCCGGCAGTGGGAGCCAGAGGGATTTCTGGCGGATGGAGTTTTCCCCAGCAGCCAATTGGAGGGGGTTTTTCCCCGCTGGGCATGCTGGGGAGGGGTATATATGTGATGGAGGTCATGTGTTCTGGGTTCTTTTTCGTTCTCCTGCGTGGGGTCCCGGAGGCGGGGTGCGGCACCCACCTTCAGGGTGTGCGCATCTATGGACCCTGCCGACGTGGCCCACCTGGCCAATAGGGTGACCACATTTCCAAACTACCATTCAGGGACACCCTTCTATCCCAAAAATCAGCTTGTGCTGTAACGAATCACAGCACAGTGATTGGACACAAGAGGAGGAATTTATGATTTCTCCAATCACAAGCAGGGGGTGGGGATTGTGCTACTCCAGGCATTCCCGGCCAGGACAAGTACTGTCAGTGAGTAAAGCGGTGATGTGGCGGCCTTTTTTGGGGGCATCAGATTGGCCCAGGGGGGGGGGGGGGAGCTGTGTCAGTTTCATTCCGGGACACTGTATTGTCCTGGAATGAATGTGCCCGGGACAGACCTGCAAAATGCGGGACTGTCCCGGGCAATCCGGGACACGTGGTCACCCTAATTGGATGGGTTGTACAACTGTGACACTGTGTTATCTCTTATGCCAGGGGTCTCCATACTCCGGCCCGCTTGTCTGTTTTATCAGGCCCACAGTGTAAACAAAGCCGCCCATGCTGCCACGCCGATTTTTTTTTTTTATTATTATTACTGGGTACATTACTGTGCTGATGGGAACATTGCTGGGGACAGTGGGACACCTCTGATGGGGACACCAGTGTCCCCATCAGCGGCATCCCCATCATCGGCGCCACCATCAGCGGCATCCCCATCATTGGTGTGCCCATCAGCGGTTTTCCCATCAGCAATGATGGGGATGCTGCTAATGGGGACACCGATGATGGGGACATGGGTCACTGCTGATGGGGACACCACTGATGGGGACATGAGGTCACTGCTGATGGGGACGCCGCTGATGGGGACATGGGGTCACTGCTGATGGGGACACCACTGATGGGGACATGGGGTCACTGCTGATGGGGACACCGATGAGGACACCGCTGATGGGGTCATGGGGTCACTGCTGATGGGGGCACCGCTGATGAGGACATGGGGTCACTGCTGATGGGGACACCACTGATGGGGACATGGGGTCACTGCTGATGGGGACACTGTTGATGGGGGCACCGCTGATGGGGACATGGGGTCACTGCTGATGGGGGCACCGCTGATGGGGACATGGGGTCACTGCTGATGGGGACACTGATGAGGACTGATGAGGACACCACTGATGAGGACACTGCTGATGGAGACACCGGTGTCCCCATCAGCATTGTCCCCATCAGCGGTGTCCCCATCAGCAGCGTCTCCATCAGCGGCATGCACATCAGATACATAACTTATTTTATTTCCGGCCCTCGAATACTTGTAAAATCTACAATGTGGCCCTCGTGTTGAAAGGTTGTCGCTGTCTTATGCCAATTGTCTGCTTGTTTATTGATTTGAAAACAAAAAGACTGAACAAGAAAAGGATTTGCTTGACCTAGTAAAACAAATGTGCATTATTCTAAAATTATATAAATAAAAAAATTGGTTGCAAATATTATTGCCCACTTACATGATGAGAGACTATCGTTTAGTCCATTTGAATCTAAGTGTTAAAGGGGTTGTAAAGGTTTGTTTTTTATTTTTAAAATAGGTTCCTTTAGTCTAGTGCATTGTTGGTTCACTTACCCTTTCCTTCCATTTCCCTTCTAAATGTTTTTTTTCTTTGTCTGAATTTCTCACTTTCTGTTCCTCCTCGGTAAGCTTTCCCCCTTCATCCGAGCCGGCTGGGGGTTAGTCAGTGTGCTCGCCCCCTCCCTTGGAATGTAGTCCCAAGGGAGGGGGCGAGCATGCTGACTAACCCCAGCCAGAACGACTCGGATATTGGGGGCAAGCTTACTGAGGAGCAACAGGAAGTGAGAAATTCAGACAAAAAAAAAAAAAAACATTTAGAAGGGAAATGGAAGGAAAAGGTAAGTGAACCTACAATACAATACCTTAAAGGAGCCTATTTAAAAAAATAAAAAACAAACCTTTACAACCCCTTTAAGGCCGTACACACGGTCAGAGAATCTGAAGATAAATGTCGTCCGATGAACTGCCGATTTTTCTGATCGTTAGTATGCTGCTTTTGACAGCCGATTACGAACTTTTGGCAGACAAGAATTTGATGTGCAGGCTTGAAAAATTTTGTCTGATGTGACCATAACGTCCGATTTTCTGACCATTAGTATTAGTATTAGTATTAGTCTGAGGAGCAAGACTAGGCATGCTCAGAAATGAAAGAACACATACAAAACAATTCAACACATTACATCACTTGTGACGTTGAATTCTGTCGTCCGAAAATTTTCTGCAAATTTTTTAATGGTTAGTACCCTCTTCACTTTTGATTTCAGACTAGCATCAAACAAAAAACTGACAAAAATTAATTCAATAAACTGACCGTGTGTACGAGGCTTAAAGGGTCACTAAAGGAAAAAACATTTTTTGCTGAAATGACTGTTTACAGGGTATAGAGACATAAACTGATTCCTTTTAAAAGTTATTAAAAATAGATAAAAATCAATCGTATAATGTGCCTGCAGGTTAGTTTTACTTTTAAACTGGCTTCATGTTTCGGTGAAGAAGAGAGACACAGAAAAAAACAAAAACAAATCCAGGGCAGTGTTTTGTTTTTAAAATGAATCTGATTGGTTCTGGGAAGTTTTAGACACACAGTAATGACAGCTTGGACCAGTGTTTCTCAACCTTTTTCCAGTCGGGTCACCCTTAAAAAGTATTTTTAGTCTTGAGGCACCCCAGTCCAAGGCTTGGTTTACATTAAGGTGTGTCGCAGAACACGCGCAAAATCACGCTCATTCCTGACACACGGACAAGTGCTCTGCTCTTTAGGGGTACCATTAATTCTTAACGGTACCCCCACACATTGGAAAACGTGGGGTGCTTTTGCTGCAGTGCAATTTAAAAAAAAAAGTTTGTTCCCCTGCATTTTGTGGGTACGAAATGAAATGTGGAAATGAATGGACTGCCCTACATGCAGCTACACAGATGTGAACCAAGGGCTTGTTCACATGTCATAGGGGCGGTAAAACCACATGGTTGAGCTGTTTTTACCACCCCCAACTTCTCCACCTTTAGCTGCAGAGGCAGCAGCTGAGGGAGTTCACATGCTGTGGCTGCAACTGGAGGTATACCGAGAGTGAATGGGGCTGCACTGCAACTGTGTGCATTGCACAGTGGCGGTGTAGTGATGCTGCATTCACGGGCTTAAAACAGGTGGTAAAGAGGCAACATAATGCCTCTTTACCACCTGTCAAATGCCTCTGAAAAGCGATCTGTGCATGGAGTGGCAGCAGTCCTTGGGTCAGGATTAAAAGTAACATACACACATACATACACACATGCATACACGCATGCATACACACATGCATACACACACACATGCGCACACACACACAGACAGACATGTATAAAGCCATTTTAAAATGAATCAAGCTTCTAGCTCAGTACCTTTCCAGATTCCTCATTCTGCCGGTTACTGGACTCTAGGGGGCAGCAGAGAGCACAGAACACTCCTCTGCACTTTATATTTACTTTCTTGATCGTACATCACGGGACACAGAGCGCATAGTCATTACATATGGGTTATATGGGTACCTTCAGGTGTGGACACTGGTGTAATCAACTTCACAGGAAGTTCCTCCCTATATAACCCCCTCCCACTGAGAGTGCTTTAGTTTTTTCGCCAGTGTCTTAGGTGTTGGTCACGTCTAGCTGTCCCTCGGAGGTCTCGGGACCCAGGATAGCTAGCCGGATCCGTCCGAAGTGCTTCAGAGCCAAGATGTACGGTACCCGGGCCCTGCTGGAGTGGGGTTTTGCCTATAATGCCTCTCCCTGGAGGGCTGGATTCTGGGCTCCAGTGCCTTAGTCTCTTCCAAGAACTAAACGCTACTGATGCCAGGATGCTATATAGGTCCAGGGGTGTGGGTTCCTTAACACAGGACCCCGGTCCCTGAAGGTCCAAGACAATACCCACGGAGATGGGGGAAGGTTGGGCCTCTTGCATTTTGCAATACCCTGCGGCGTGGAGCAGGTAAGAGGGAACCTGCGGGACTTGGTTTGACAGTAGGTATCCCCCTGGGGGTTCTGGGTTGGCTAACAGTATGCTGGTGCATCAGCCACTATCTCCACTATGTCTGTATGGGCAGGATGGGATACTAATGTTTTACCCAGATAACATGTAGATATATGTATACTTGTGTAAGATATATATTTGCTACTCACCCCAGGTCTGCCTGTTAACACTGATACTGCAACCCCACATGTTTTAAAAAGGAAATTGCTGGTAAAAACTCCTGTTTCTTAGGAAGCCCAAGGGGACAGCTTCCTCGCTGTGTGTGCACTACAATAAGATTAGTGCTTACCTGGTGTCTGTTGGTGCTGCATAACGCTGGTCCATGTTGTTCCTCTGCTCTGCTTCCTCCATGTGGTTTCAGCGTGGGGGTGTGCGCGCGTGTGTGCGCGCGATTGTGCGCGCGTGTGTGCGCGCGTGTGTGCGCGCACGCCGCCTTTTATAGCGTCGGCATGCGTCGGGGGGGCGGGCCAGCAGCGTCAGGGTCTGTATAAAGGGAAAACTTCTCTCTGGCTGGTCTTTCCCTCCTGGAGGCAGAGGAAGAAAGGATACAGAGCGTGCAGCTGGGTCGTTTGGCCACACAGGGACACCTAGTGGCGGTTTTGTGGATCTTCAGGTCTAGGACTTAGGTCCACCATTGACCAGAAAAAAAAAAAAAAAAAAGTTTTTTTGCTTAAAGGGACTCAGCCTTAGATCCAGCAGTATCTGAGTCTACCTTGGACTCCGGCTAACGGGCATTGGTGTGTCAATACTCACAGGTTTCCTCAGTATTGCCACCTCCCAGGCGGGTAAAAAAAAAAAAAAAAAAAAAAAAATTTTTTGAAAAAAAAAAAAAAATAGAAAAAGAGAGAAATTAGTTCTTTTTCATTTTCCTCATACCTGCCCTCATATTGGTTACTCCTAGCTGCAACAGTCAGGTGTTGGCTATAGGGGTGACCCAAGGTTGTACAATGGCTCCAAAGGGATCTGGACCAGCCAAGGCTGCTAAAGGTGCCAAAAAGCAAAAGGGGTCTCCATCGGGGTCAGAGGATTTGGGCCAGGCTTCTACGGCCCCACCCTCGCCAGTCAGGACACCGAGTGGCATAGTACAAGAGCCATTGGGGGTGCTGGGGGCAGAGGCGGCCCCCGATCCACCCATTCCCGTTTACGTGACGGAAGAAATGCTAGCAGCCACCATGTGTGGGCTAGAGAAAAGGTTAACTGCGTTGTTTTCCCGTCCTTGCCCAAGTACCATGCGGGCTAGATCCCCCTCACCCAGTGTGGGGTTTTCAGATGCGGAGGTCTCCTCTTCAGAGGAACAGGACCCACAAGGGGATCAGGCAGACCCAAGTCCCGACGGTTCAGACAGGGAAAATTCCACTATAGATGAATATTTTTCGGCCTCTCAAGCGGAGGGCCTGTGGATCCAGTCTTTGACAGATATGGTTCGCACTGCCTTTAAACTTCCAGTGCCAGAACTAGTAGCCCCGGAGGTATCCTCATTGGGTTCTTTAAAGGCTCCATTAACTTGTGCATCTTTTCCAATGCACCCCCTTCTGCGGAACGTGATTTACCAGGATTGGGCTCGACCTGATAGAATCTTTGTCCCTCCTAAAAGATTCTCTATTCTCTACCCTATGGAAGAGGAATATGTAAAGAAATGGGCTCTCCCTACAGTGGACGCAGCCATTTCCTGCGTGAATAAATCCCTGACTTGTCCGGTTGAAAATGTCCATATGTTCAAGGATCCGGTCGACAAGAAATTCGAGACCCTACTGAAAGCAGCTTTCACCTCAGTAGGTGCCATGGTTCAGCCAGCAGTAGCAGCCATTGGTGTTTGTCAGGCCTTGAAGGATCAGGCAAAACATATATTAAAAGACATGCCGGCTCAGCATACTCATGAATTAGCAGAATTCCCTAGGGCTCTCTGCTTTGCAATAGATGCTATTAAGGACTCCATCCAACAGGCATCCCGTTCATCTCTACTGATGGTTCACATGCGTCGTCTTTTGTGGCTAAAGAACTGGTCAGCAGAGGGACCCTGCAAAAAGCTTTTAGCAGGGTTTCCCTTTCATGGGGGAAGACTATTCGGGGAAGACCTAGATAAATATATCCACACCATATCAAGTGGAAAAAGTACTTCCTTACCGGTCAAGAAAAGACCGCGTGGGCCCACGTTTAAACGACAGGCCATTGTAGGCTCGGCCCCTTCGACTTCTCGTCAGTATCGACGGCCTCCCAGGCGTTCAGCAGTTAATAGCCGCCCACAGGGACAAGCCGCGGCAAACAAGAGGCCCTGGTCTCGCAAGCCGGCTAAACCAGTCATCAAGTCAGATTCATGAAGGGGCGCCCCCACTCTCTTGGGTGGGGGGGAGGCTTCAGTTTTTCTCCGAAGTCTGGAAGGCCAGAATTCCCGACGCTTGGGTTCGGTCCGTAGTAGCCTCAGGCTACAAACTAGAGTTTCGAGAAATCCCCCCTCCTCATTTTCAGGGGTCAAGTCTTCCAAGCGACCCGTTAAAGAGGGCCTCTCTCGTAAAGGCGTTGGATCGCCTCTTGCTCCAAGGAGTAATTGTAGAAGTACCAACCCAAGAAAGGGGTCTGGGGTTCTACTCCAACCTTTTTGTTATACCAAAACCCAATGGCGACGTCAGGCCTATATTAGACCTCAAACGCCTAAATCGCTTTCTAAGAATTCAGACCTTTCGTATGGACTCCATACGTTCAGTGACAGCCAGCCTGCATCAGGGCGACTTCCTAGCATCTATAGACATAAAGGATGCATATCTGCATGTGCCGATTTACCCAGCACATCACAAGTTTCTTCGTTTTACGATAAATCAAAGTCATTACCAGTTCGTAGCCCTCCCTTTCGGGTTGGCAACAGCTCCACGGGTATTCACAAAGGTGTTAGCCCCGGTGCTAGCCGTCCTAAGGACAGAAGGCATCTTGGTCCTAGCATACCTGGACGATCTCCTGGTTATCGACAGTTCAGCTTCCAACCTCAATCATGCAGTAGTCCGCACAGTGCGGCATCTAGAAGAGTTCGGGTGGATTGTGAACCAAGAAAAATCAAGGTTACAACCCACAAGACAGTTGGAATATCTAGGCTTTCGGTTAGATACAGAATGCCAGAGGGTATTTTTACCTCAAAAGAAGATCAGGTCGTTGATTCAAACGATTCAAATAGTCTTAGGCAAAAAGAAGCCGACTATTCGCCTATGCATGCGACTGCTGGGAAAGATGGTGGCCGCCTTCGAAGCAGCGCCCTATGCCCAGATCCATACCAGAATTCTGCAAGCAGCTATTCTCTCTGCTTGGAACAAGTCCATACAGGCATTAGACCGTCCATTAGTTACCTGTACTGGTGGCTGATCCCTCAAAAATTATCAAAAAGGAAAACCTTTTGCCCCATCTCGTGGAAAATAGTAACCACAGATGCCAGCCTAACAGGTTGGGGGGCAATCTTAGGAAAACGGACCCAGCAGGGACAGTGGTCAGAGGCAGAAAGTCTGCTTCCCATCAATGTCCTAGAGATCAGAGCTGCTCGGTTGGCCCTGGTCGCCTGGACTCTTCCCCTGCAGGGTCTGCCAGTAAGGATACAGTCCGACAATGCCACGGCGGTGGCATACATAAACCACCAGGGGGGCACAAGGAGCCTAGCGGCTCAAAGGGAAGTAAACCTGATTTTTTCATGGGCCGAAGCCCATGTACCCTGCATCTCAGCAGTGTTCATCCCAGGGATAGACAATTCTCAAGCAGATTTTTTGAGTCGTCAACAGTTACTCCCGGGAGAGTGGTCTCTTCACCCCCAGGTATTCCAAGAGATTTGCCAAAGATTCGGAGTTCCCGATGTGGACATCATGGCAACAAGATTCAACAAGAAATTGGACAAATTCGTATCCCGAGCCAGGGACCCCTCGGCCTACGGGACCGGTGCGTTGGTTTGCCCCTGGCACCAGTTTTCTCTCCTGTATGCGTTCCCTCCACTACAGATGATTCCCCGCCTTCTACGAAGGATCAGGGTGGAGCGCAGGCCGGTGATCCTGGTGGCCCCAGCCTGGCCCAGAAGGGCTTGGTACGCACTCATCGTGAGGATGTCAGTAAGGGCACCGTGGTCACTCCCCCTGCGCCCAGATCTGCTGTCTCAGGGCCGATCTACCACCCTGCTTCACAGCAGCTAAATTTGATGGCTTGGCGGCTGAATCTCTAATTCTTAAGGGCAGAGGCCTCTCTGCCCAAGTCATATCTACGTTAATTCAAGCTAGAAAGCCAGTCTCTAGAAATATCTATTACAGAGTCTGGAGAACCTATGTGGAGTGGTGCGAGTCTCAAGGAGGGCATCCTCGCAAGTTTTTTATTGACAGGATCTTGCGATTCCTCCAGGTTGGCGTTGACAAGGGGTTGGCTCTTAGTACTCTAAAGGGGCAGGTGTCTGCCTTATCGATATGGTTTCAAAGGTCTTTGGCCACACATTCGCTTGTGAAAACCTTTTTGCAGGGGGTCTTGCATGTAAATCCCCCTATTAGAGCTCCCCTCTGCCCCTGGAATTTAAATCTGGTCTTGTCAGCTTTACAAAAGCAGCCGTTTGAACCTCTGACAGAAATCCCTCTTGTGCTGCTAACCCGAAAGTTGGTTTTCTTGGTGGCTATGGCTTCGGCCAGAAGGGTCTCCGAGCTGGCAGCCTTGTCTTGCAGGGAACCGTACCTGATTCTGCATAAGGACAGAGTGGTTCTGCGGCCTCAGCCTTCTTTCCTTCCTAAGGTCATATCCAGTTTTCACTTGAATCAGGACCTAGTCCTACCATCCTTCTTTCCTACTCCCCAGTCCAGAGAGGAAAGATTGCTTCATACTTTGGATGTGGTCCGAGCCATGAGGGTTTATTTCAAGGCTACAGAAAAGATTCGGAAAACAGATGTGCTTTTCGTTCTTCCGGATGGCCCCAAGAAGGGTCAGCCGGCTGCCAAGTCTTCCTTGGCTAGGTGGATTAAGCAGCTGATTTTTCAGGCCTATGGTCTGAAGCGCGTTCCACCGCCCTTATCAGTTAAGGCCCATTCTACGAGGGCCATGAGTGCCTCTTGGGCGGCACACCATCAGATCTCTATGGCACAGGTTTGCAAAGCGGCAACCTGGTCTTCCGTACATACGTTTACTAAATTTTATAAGTTGGACGTCACAAAGGCTGCGGACGCAGCATTTGGGCAGGCGGTCCTACGGGCAGCAGTATAGAATCCTCTGGCCCGGTTCACGCCCCCTTTTTTTCTGTTGGTGGAGCTATTTTACCTCCTGATATATTTTCTGTTTGGCTATTTTTGGCCTTACGGTCTCCCTCCCTTCATGGAGCATTGCTTTGGGACATCCCATATGTAATGACTATGCGCTCTGTGTCCCGTGATGTACGATCAAGAAAAAGGGATTTTTAATAACAGCTTACCTGTAAAATCCTTTTCTTGGAGTACATCACGGGACACAGAGCTCCCACCCCTCTTTTTGGGGAACATTGTGTAACCTCAGAGAAATTGCTTGCTACAAAACTAAAGCACTCTCAGTGGGAGGGGGTTATATAGGGAGGAACTTCCTGTGAAGTTGATTACACCAGTGTCCACACCTGAAGGTACCCATATAACCCAAGTGTAATGGCTATGCGCTCTGTGTCCCGTGATGTACTCCAAGAAAAGGATTTTACAGGTAAGCTGTTATTAAAAATCCCTTTTTTGAAGCCAACAGAGCTTCTCACAGTTCGGCAGGAGAGCAGGCTCATCTGACAGCCTTCTCTCCACTGACCCCGCGGCACACCTGAGAACCTCTGATGTCACACCAGTGTGCCGCGGCACACTGGTTGAGAAAGGCTGGCTTAGACCACAGTGAGAAACCTCCCAGCACTGTGGTTATAAGGAAACAGACAAGCAGGAAGTGTGGAGATCAGAGCAGGATTACAGCAACTTCAAAGCAAAAACCAACAATAAGGACATGAAACCAGTACTGCAGTAAGGTAAAGGAAGCTATTTAGCTAAAAAAAAACATTACTTTAGTGACCCTTTAAGGATGACCCAAAATCCCCTAAATTTTCCTTCTGTATTGCACTCTGCTTTCTAAATGTACTCCTCCTACACCACTAAATTATATAATATAGGCAATTAGCGCACCAAGTCAATTAGCGCATGTGATCTTTGGCAACCCCTTTGCGGCTGTTCAGACATGGGTACATTTCTACACACCTGGTGGACGTTCCCTGTTGCTTAAAGACTATGGGCATAAGTATGCAAAATCGAAAAGGACTCTCTTCCAGAAATGGTTTCCTTTGCACCCATTTTAAGCTATTTTAAATCAGAAACCTCCAGGTGTCTCTAAACACCAATTTCTGCCCATGGCTCACAGCTGCAGCCTTGCTTTGTGCCCTGGTCGAAATCGATTGGTGGAGAGGGGATTATGGTCTAGGGCTGTTTTTCAGAGGTTGGGCTTGGCCCCCTTAGTTTCAGTGAAGGGAACTCTTAAGGCGTCAGTATAATAAGACATTTTGGACAATTTCATGCTCCAACTTTGTGGGAACAGTTTGGGGACAGCCCCTTCCTGTTCCAACATGACAGCACACCATTGCACAAAGCAAGGTCCATAAAGACATGGATGAGTGAGTTTTGGGTGGAGGAACCTGACTCGCCTGCACGGAGTCCAGACCTCAACCTGATAAAACACCTTTGGGATGAATTAGAGTGGAGATTGTGAGCCAGGCCTTCTCATCCAACATCAGCACCTGACCTCACAAATGTGCTTCTAGAATAAGATGACCAGATTTTTTTTATGAAATCCGGGGACATATATATATATTTTTTTAACCACTTGCTTACTGGGCACATAAACCCCCTTCGTGCCCAGGCGAAATTTCAGCTTCCGGCACTGCGTCACTTTAACTGACAATTGCGCGGTCGTGCGACGTGGCTCCCAAACAAAATTGGCGTCTTTTTTCCCCCACAAATAGAGCTTTATTTTGGTGGTATTTGATCGCCCGTGCGGTTTTTATTTTTTGCGTTATAAACAAAAAAAAGCGACAATTTAAAAATATATATATATTTTTTTACTTGTTGCTATAATAAATATCCCAATTTTTTTTTAAAAAAAAACTTTTTTTTCTCAGTTAAGGCCGATACGTATTCTTCTACGTATTTTTGTAAAAAAAAAAAAAATCGCATTAAGCGACTGCTTTGCGCAAAAGTTATAGCGCCTACAAAATAGGGGACAGAATTATGATTTTTTTTTTTTTTATTTTTTTTTTTTACTAGTAATGGCGGCGATCTGCAATTTTTATTGGGACTGCGACATTACGGCGGACACTTTTGACACATTTTTGGCGCCATTCACATTTATACAGCGACCAGTGCTATAAATATGCACTAATTACTGTATAAATGTGACTGGCATTGAAGGGGTTAACACTAGGGGGTGAGGAAGGGGTTAAATGTGTATCCTGCATAGTGTTCTAACTGTGTGGGGGGAGGGAGGTGACTGGGGGAGGTGACCGATTGTGTCCCTATGTACAAGAGACACAGATCGGTCTCCTCTTTCCCTGACAGGACATGGAGCTCTGTGTTTACACACAGAGCTCCACGTCCCTGCTCTGTCACCGCCGATCGCGTGTACCTGACGGACACCGCGGCCGCCGGGTACACGCATCGAATCCTCGGTGATGCGATGGCACTGTTTTTCCCCGCTGCGCGCCACCCAGTGGCGCGCGCGGGGAATTACAAAACATTGACGTCCAAAGACGTGACCCCGGTGCCTCAGGTCCGCGCTGTTGCCGTCTTTCGACAATGACGCGGACCTGAAGTGGTTAATAGTAATGGCGGCAATCAGCGACTCTCTGACCGTCACCATCCACCTCACAGCCTGTCAAGTCTCACTCTCCAGGCCCCGGCTAATACTGGGTGGGAAGCAGAGGAAGATCACTTTGCCAGGGAAGGCAAGGAGATAAGCAGGCAGGCGGCTGGTCGGGACTTGAGCCAAGGCAGAAGAACATGCGAGGGGAGCTTAATGGGCATGCACCCGAAACTGTAGAAATAATCTCTCTGCTCCGACCAGTACATGATCATCAGAAAAGGGGACAGATAATGGGAAAAAATCGACCCCCCCCCCTAAGCTAGTAGGAGCACTGACTGTCTTTGAAATTGCCCCAGCCCCTGTTCAAATCCAATCCGGGGACAAAACCAAGGACAGACTTGGTCCGGGAACAGTGTCCTCAATCTGGGGACTGTCCCCTGAAACCGGGGATGTCTGGTCACCCTATTTTAGAAGAATTGTCAAACGTTCCCATAGACACTCCTAAACCTTGTGGACGGTCTTCCCAGAAGAGTTAAAGCTGTTATAGCTGCAAAGGGTGGGCCAACTCAATATTGAACCCTACAGACTTAGGCCTTGTACACACGATAGGTTAACCAGAAGACAGCGGTCTGATGGACCATTTTCATCGGTCAAAACCGATCGTGTGTGGGCCCCATAGGTTATTTAACCTTCGGTTAAAAAAAAGCCAACTTGCTTTAAAATGTAACCGATGGATACCTAAACGATAGGTCAAAACCGATCGTTAGTAGGCAAAAATCTACGCATGCTCAGAATCAAATCGACGCATTCTTGGAAGCATTGAACTTCGTTTTTCTTCAGCACGTCGTTGTGTTTTACGTCACCGCGTTCTAACACGATCATTTTTTTAACTGATGGTGTGTAGGCACATCAGACCATCAGTCAGCTTCATCAGTCAACCGATGACAACTGTCCATCAGGCCGTTCTCATCGGATGGACTGATCGTGTGTACGAGGCTTAAAGATTAAAAATTTTGCTGAAATGACTGTTTACAGGGTATAGAGACATAAAAGTTAACTGATTCCTTTTAAAAATTATTAAAAATAGATAAAAATCAATCATATAATGTGCCTCTAGTTTCACTTTCGTTTTTTAAAATGATTTCATGCTTCTGTGAAGTAGAGAAGACACACAGAACAAAAACAAACAAATCCAGGGCAGTGTTTTGTTTTTAAAATGAATATGACTGCATTAAGGTAAAGGAAGCTCTTTAGCTACAAAAAAAAATTCCTTTAGTGATCCTTTAAGACTGGGATGCCATTAAAGTTCATGTGAAGGCAGGTGTCCCAAAACTTTTGACAATATCGTGTATAATGTACCTGGGACCTGGTGCAACAAGTGCATCTGTTCTGTGCTCACTTATGTTGGTGCGTTTACCAGGAACCTATTGAAAATTGTTGATCTGATTTTTTTTAATTGTTTATCTGACAGAGTAGTGTCTGCTGGGGATAAGCCAATTCTGATTAGCTTTTGTGTTGTAACCTATGTCTAAGCTTTTGATAATATGACTGATTCAGATAGCTATTTGTGCAAAACACAAAAAGTGTGTTCATGCTTTTACGTACTACTTGTCATTACACATAAGCCAAGTCAAGATGGGACATGCTATAGAATGCATACAGAGAGAGAAAAGATGTATATTTATTTTAATATATTTTATATTTATATTTTATTTAGATCATCTTGTCTAGTTTATAGTCATATAAACAGTTCATGTTATGGTATTATTTGACAGTTGATAGGGCAAGAGCCTACAGTGCCATTAAAAAGTATTCATACCCCTTGAAATTTTCCACTTTTTGTCATGTTACAACCAAAAATGTAAAAGTATTTTATTGGGATGTTAGATGAGAAACCGACACAAAGTGGCACATAATTGTGAAATGGAAAGAAAATGATAAATGGTTTTCATTTTTTTTTTTACAAATAAATATCTAAAAAAGTGGCGTGCATTTGTATTTAGCCGCCTTTACTCTGATACTTAAACTAAAATCTAGTGAAACCAATTGGGCCAGATCCACAAAGCTGCCCCGCCGGCACGGCGTGTCCCATTTACTCTACGCCGCTATAAGTTACAGCGGCGTATCCTTATCCACAAAGACATGCCGCTGTAACTTACGGCGGCGTAGCGTAAATGGGACGGCGTACGCGGTTGTAATTCAAATTAACTAGTGGGGGACGTGTTTTATTATAATTATGAATGACCCGACGCAAACAACACTTTTTTTTAACTGCGCATGCGCCGGCCGTGGACGTATCCCAGTGCGCATGCGCGAAAATCACGCCGTAAAACATCAATGAAAACGACGTGAACGTAACTTACGCAAATCCCTATTCGCGAACAGTTTACGCAAACGACGTGAACGACGGAAAAATCGACGCTGGCCCGACGTCCATACTTAACATTATGTACGCCTACATACAGCAGGGGTAACTTTACGCCGGACCTACGCTTACGCAAACAACGTAAAAACACTGCACCGACCGTACGTACGTTCGTGAATCGGCGTATCTAGCTCATTTGCATATTTTACGCGGACACACAACGGAAGCGCTCCTAGCGTCCAGCGTAAGTATGCAACTAAGATACGACGGTGTAATAACGTTATGCCAGTCGTATCTTAGCGTAATTCCGGCGTATCTTGTTTTGTGAATACAAAACAAAGATACGCCGGCGGGAATTTGAAATTACGGTGGCGTATCTGGATATACGCCGCCGTAATTCTTTGTGGATCTGGCCCATTGTCTTCAGAAGTCACCTAAGTGATATTTTTACATTTGTATTCAGCCCCCCTCAATACTTTGTAGAACCCCCTTTCTCTGCAATTACAGATGCAAATCTTTTTGGGGGTGTCTCTACCAGCTTTGCACATCTAGAGAGGGACATTTTTGCCCATTCTTCTTCTTTGCAAAATATCTTAAGCTCTGTCACATTGGATGGAGAGTTTCTGTGAACAGTAGACATTGGCTCAACAAAAATTTTCGTATTTTTTTTGTTCCGTTTTGTCTCGTTTCGTAGATTCGTAAAGATTCGTAATTTCGTAAGACTCACGCTTTCCTATTCGGACCCATACAGTGCGGAAAATAAGTATTTGAACACCCTGCTATTTTGCAAGTTCTCCCACTTGGAAATCATGGAGGGGTCTGAAATTGTCATCGTAGGTGCATGTCCACTGTGAGAGACATAATCAAAAAAAAAAATCCAGAAATCACAATTTATGAATTTTTAACTATTTATTTGTATGATACAGCTGCAAAGAAGTATTTGAACACCTGTCTATCAGCTAGAATTCTGACCCTCAAAGACCTGTTAGTCTGCCTTTAAAATGTCCACCTCCACTCCATTTATTATCCTAAATTAGATGCACCTGTTTGAGGTCATTAGCTGCATAAAGACACCTGTCCACCCCATACAATCAGTAAGAATCCAACTACTAACATGGCCAAGACCAAAGAGCTGTCCAAAGACACTAGAGACAAAATTGTACACCTCCACAAGGCTGGAAAGGGCTACGGGGAAATTGCCAAGCAGCTTGGTGAAAAAAGGTCCACTGTTAGAGCAATCATTAGAAAATGGAAGAAGATAAACATGACTGTCAATCTCCCTCGGACTGGGGCTCCATGCAAAATCTCACCTCGTGGGGTCTCAATGATCCTAAGAAAGGTGAGAAATCAGCCCAGGACTACACGGGAGGAGCTGGTCAATGACCTGAAAAGAGCTGGGACCACCGTTTCCAAGGTTACTGTTGGTAATACACTAAGGCCGCGTACACACGAGGGGATATGTCCGCTGAAAACGGTCCGATGGACCGTTTCAGCAGACATCTCCGCTCGTGTGTATGGGCTAGCGGACAGATTTCTCCACCCGACAGATTTCAAAGCAAGCTTTGAAATCTATCCGGTGGGAATCTGTCCGGCCGACATGTCTGCTGGTTAGTACACTTACCAGCAGACATGTCGGCCCCCACCGCCGCCGCGCCGCTGCCGAATGGATTCGGCGCATGCGCGGAAGTGTTTTACTTCCTGGTGCGGTGACGTGGCGGTGACGCGGCGGCGTCAACGTCACCGCCGCGTCACCGCGCCGTCCGGCGGCGGGGAATTTGATCCGATGGTGTGTACACGCCATCGGATCAAACTCCCGATCGGACATATCCGATGGAAATGGTCCGCGGACCGTTTTCATCGGATATATCCGATCGTCTGTACGCCGCCTAAGACGTCATGGTTTGAAATCATGCATGGCACGGAAGGTTCCCCTGCTTAAACCAGCACATGTCAGCAGGGGTAACTTTACGCCGGACCTACGCTTACGCAAACAACGTAAAAACACTGCACCGACCGTACGTACGTTCGTGAATCGGCGTATCTAGCTCATTTGCATATTTTACGCGGACACACAACGGAAGCGCTCCTAGCGTCCAGCGTAAGTATGCAACTAAGATACGACGGTGTAATAACGTTATGCCAGTCGTATCTTAGCGTAATTCCGGCGTATCTTGTTTTGTGAATACAAAACAAAGATACGCCGGCGGGAATTTGAAATTACGGTGGCGTATCTGGATATACGCCGCCGTAATTCTTTGTGGATCTGGCCCATTGTCTTCAGAAGTCACCTAAGTGATATTTTTACATTTGTATTCAGCCCCCCTCAATACTTTGTAGAACCCCCTTTCTCTGCAATTACAGATGCAAATCTTTTTGGGGGTGTCTCTACCAGCTTTGCACATCTAGAGAGGGACATTTTTGCCCATTCTTCTTCTTTGCAAAATATCTTAAGCTCTGTCACATTGGATGGAGAGTTTCTGTGAACAGTAGACATTGGCTCAACAAAAATTTTCGTATTTTTTTTTGTTCCGTTTTGTCTCGTTTCGTAGATTCGTAAAGATTCGTAATTTCGTAAGACTCACGCTTTCCTATTCGGACCCATACAGTGCGGAAAATAAGTATTTGAACACCCTGCTATTTTGCAAGTTCTCCCACTTGGAAATCATGGAGGGGTCTGAAATTGTCATCGTAGGTGCATGTCCACTGTGAGAGACATAATCAAAAAAAAAAATCCAGAAATCACAATTTATGAATTTTTAACTATTTATTTGTATGATACAGCTGCAAAGAAGTATTTGAACACCTGTCTATCAGCTAGAATTCTGACCCTCAAAGACCTGTTAGTCTGCCTTTAAAATGTCCACCTCCACTCCATTTATTATCCTAAATTAGATGCACCTGTTTGAGGTCATTAGCTGCATAAAGACACCTGTCCACCCCATACAATCAGTAAGAATCCAACTACTAACATGGCCAAGACCAAAGAGCTGTCCAAAGACACTAGAGACAAAATTGTACACCTCCACAAGGCTGGAAAGGGCTACGGGGAAATTGCCAAGCAGCTTGGTGAAAAAAGGTCCACTGTTAGAGCAATCATTAGAAAATGGAAGAAGATAAACATGACTGTCAATCTCCCTCGGACTGGGGCTCCATGCAAAATCTCACCTCGTGGGGTCTCAATGATCCTAAGAAAGGTGAGAAATCAGCCCAGGACTACACGGGAGGAGCTGGTCAATGACCTGAAAAGAGCTGGGACCACCGTTTCCAAGGTTACTGTTGGTAATACACTAAGGCCGCGTACACACGAGGGGATATGTCCGCTGAAAACGGTCCGATGGACCGTTTCAGCAGACATCTCCGCTCGTGTGTATGGGCTAGCGGACAGATTTCTCCACCCGACAGATTTCAAAGCAAGCTTTGAAATCTATCCGGTGGGAATCTGTCCGGCCGACATGTCTGCTGTTTTGTACACTTACCAGCTTACTTGTCGGCCCCCACCGCCGCCGCGCCGCTGCCGAATGGATTCGGCGCATGCGCGGAAGTGTTTTACTTCCTGGTGCGGTGACGTGGCGGTGACGCGGCGGCGTCAACGTCACCGCCGCGTCACCGCGCCGTCCGGCGGCGGGGAATTTGATCCGATGGTGTGTACACGCCATCGGATCAAACTCCCGATCGGACATATCCGATGGAAATGGTCCGCGGACCGTTTTCATCGGATATATCCGATCGTCTGTACGCCGCCTAAGACGTCATGGTTTGAAATCATGCATGGCACGGAAGGTTCCCCTGCTTAAACCAGCACATGTCAAGGCCCGTTTTAAGTTTGCCAATGACCATTTGGATGATCCAGAGGAGTCATGGGAGAAAGTCATGTCGTCAGATGAGACCAAAATAGAACTTTTTGGTCATAATTCCACTAACCGTGTTTGGAGGAAGAAGAATGATGAGTACCATCCCAAGAACACCATCCCTACTGTGAAGCATGGGGGTGGTAGCATCATGCTTTGGGGGTGTTTTTCTGCACATGGGACAGGGCGACTGCACTGTATTAAGGAGAGGATGACCGGGGCCATGTATTGCGAGATTTTGGGCAACAACCTCCTTCCCTCAGTTAAAGCTTTGAAGATGGGTCGAGGCTGGGTCTTCCAACATGACAATGACCCGAAGCACACAGCCAGGATAACCAAGGAGTGGCTCTGTAAGAAGCATATCAAGGTTCTGGCATGGCCTAGCCAGTCTCCAGACCTAAACCCAATAGAGAATCTTTGGAGGGAGCTTAAACTCCATGTTTCTCAGCGACAGCCCAGAAACCTGACTGATCTAGAGAAGATCTGTGTGGAGGAGTGGGCCAAAATCCCTCCTCCAGTGTGTGCAAACCTGGTGAAAAACTACAAGAAACGTTTGACCTCTGTAATTGCAAACAAAGGCTACTGTACCAAATATTAACATTGATTTTCTCAGGTGTTCAAATACTTATTTGCAGCTGTATCATACAAATAAATAGTTAAAAAAATCATACATTGTGATTTCTGGAATTATTTTTTTTTTGATTATGTCTCTCACAGTGGACATGCACCTACGATGACAATTTCAGACCCCTCCATGATTTCCAAGTGGGAGAACTTGCAAAATAGCAGGGTGTTCAAATACTTATTTTCCGCACTGTATACTTTCTCTTAAGGGCCCTTTCACACTGGTGCGTTTTTGCGGTAAAAATAGCGCTATCAAAACGCCCCCTGTAATGGTCACCACCGTTTACGACCTTCCATCCAACCACGACAAGCTTATCTGACACACTCCGACAATCCTGCATACACGATCCATATCATTTCCCATAATCAAGATGAGACTCAGCTCTGCACTTGTTTCCAAGGATATGAACACTTTAATGGTTTTCTTATCTTGCTTATATATCCAGTACAGCATAATACAGTTAATCACAGGACAATGCAGTCCCCACCCCCCTATTCACACACTGAGGCTAATTCTCTAATTGTAGCGAGACATGTCGGCTCCGCATCATCAATAGACTTAACTCAGAGAGAATGACATTCCTGTAGATAATGACATCAAAACCAAATACTATCACACAATGATTTTCCCTTTTGAATAATACACAATCACAGATAATCTTCACACACAGAAAGGAAACCTCAATCACATTACCTAGACAGACTTACTGTCTCTAAAGGGCTTGACACCTTTGTACCATAGAGAATGTATGGTCTAGGAGTAGATGCAATTAACACCTTTCAAAAGAATGAAATGTCTTTCACAAGCTGGGTCACTTAACATTTCAATAGCCGGAGCTAAGCATTGAATAAGCTTGTAATGTCCCTCTCCTGTGTAACAGGTGTCAATATGGACCCCTTGTAATATGCCAGTCCTGCAATATGAATTATTATTAATGTCCCATCTTCTGCAATACATGATATAATTTCTTTGTCACCCTATGGCCCTAGTGGACATAAGGTGACCCTAGACATAGGAGAATCTGAGTCTGTCACGGGTCATTCCGTTACACCCCCCATGCCCCTCTCCATTGAAATGCATTAAAAACACGGTGAAAACACGGTAAAATCGCAGTGTTTTTTCCCGCGATTGAAATCGCGGCAAAACACTGCGGTTTTACCGCGTTTTACAGCGTTTTTACTGCGTTTTTTAATTCATTTCAATGGAGAGGGGCATGGGGAGCGTTTTATGAGCGTTTTAATAGCGCTATTTTTACCGCAAAAAAACTCTGCAAAAATGCACCAGTGTGAAAGGGCCCTAAGCCCCGTACTTTTTGCCAACAATGTGACTCAGCACAAAAGAGATAAGCTGATTGGCTAAGATATTAAGTAAGATACATCACTCACTAACTACACTGCCCAGTGCCCATTCGAAAGAACGATACAAGTACACAAATTTACGAACAGACAAAAAAACGGATTTACAAAACATACAAATGAAAATACGAACATACATACGAACAGACAAAGGATTTAAAATGCAGAAAGGCAAATCGTTCGTTATAGATGTCATTTTCCTTCTTTTGCTTTTTCGGTGTTTTGTATTTTAGTAAGATTGTCCAATCGTACGTTCGTATTTTCGTTTGTTCGTTATTTTGCTTATTCGTAATTCTGTAATTTTCGTATTTTGGGTCTTTCAGCTGTTCCGATGTTCGAATTCATACGAATGTACGAATACTAACAAATTCGTACGAAAATCCATTTGTTACGAACGGGAACGCACATGTCTAGTGAACAGCAATTTTCAAGTCTTGCCACAGATTGAAATTTAATTTAGTGACTGGGCCATTTTAACACATGAATATGCTTTGATCTAAACCAGGGATATGCAATTAGCGGACCTCCAGCTGTCGCAAAACTACAAGTCCCATCATGCTTTTGCCTCTGGGAGTCATGCTTGTGACTGAAACAGCTGGAGGTCCGCTAATTGCATATCCCTGATCTAAACCATTCCATTGTGGCTCTGGCTGTATATTTATGGTCGTTGTCCTGCTGGAAGGTGAACCTCTGCCCCAGTATCAAGTCTGCAGACTCTAAAGCCCTGTACACACGATCAGTCCATCCGATGAGAACGGTCCGACGGACCGTTTTCATCTGTTCACCGATGAAGCTGACTGATGTGCTGATGTGCCTACACACCATCGGTTCATGAACCGATCATGTCAGAACGCTGTGACGTAAAACACAACGACGTGATGAAAAAAACTAGGTTGAATGCTTCCAAACATGCATTAACTTAATTCTGAATGCTCGTGCGTACTAACAATCGGTTTTGATCTATCGGTTAGCCGTCCATTGGTTCAATTTTAAAGCAAGCCCTCTGTTTTTGGACCAAAGGATAACGGACCGATGGGGCCTACACACGATCGGTTTGGACCGATGAAAACTAACTTCAGCCCGTTTTCATCGGTTTGAACCGATCGTGTGTACGCGGCTTTACAGGTTTTCATCTAAGATTGCCCTGTATTTGGCTCCATCCATCCTCCCATCAACTCTGACCAGCAGGGGCATAGGGAGGAGGTGGCTAAGGGGGGCTGAAGGCCTGTATGTCACCTAGAAAAGCCCAGAGTCTCATGATGACAGGTCTCCATTGTTAGTCCCGAGCGAGTACCGGGACCGATCTGATCCCGAGCGCCACCTCCTGCCCAGACCAATTTTCAGCTTTCAGCGCTGATGCACTTTGAATGACAATTGCGCGATCATACAAGGCTGTACCCAAATCACATTTTTATAATTTTTTTCACACAAAATAGACTTTTCTTTTGGTGGTACTTAATCACTCCTGGGGTTTTTATTTTTTGTTAAACAAACAAAAAAAAATGGAAATTTTTGAAAAAAAATCATGTTTCATAGTTTGTTATGAAATTTAGCAAATGGGTAATTTTTCTCCTTCATTGATATGTGCTGATTAGGCGGCACTGATAGGCTGCACTGGTGGGCACTGATAGGCTCAGACAAGACGGCACTGATGGGGACAGATAAGGCGGCACTGGTGAGTGAGTGAATGAGTGAGAAACTTATAGAGTGCAACACTTGCGAACTGAATCGCCTCTAGGCGCTGTTTCCATTCCTTGGAATAAGGAAGGCCCTGCCTTCAGAAGAGATGAGTCTTAATCATTCTCCTGAAGGCCAGGTGGTCCAACTCCAGTCGGATGGTGATTGGTAGTGCATTCCACAGTCGCGGTCCTTGGACAGCAAATCTCCGATCTCCTTTGGACTTGTATCTTGCCTTTGGGATGTGCAGTAGGTTTTGATTTGTGGATCGCAAAGTGCGATTGGGGTTATGGGCTTTTATTTTTTCGCATAGATATTGGGGAGCGTTTCCTTGAATACACTTATGTGTAAGGCAGAGTGCCTTGAAAGTGATTCTGTCTTTCACTGGCAACCAGTGAAGAGCTCTCAGCAAAAGGGAGATTGACTCCCATGGTTTTTTCCCAGTCACCAATCGCGCAGCCGTATTTTGAACGACTTGCAGACGAGTGAGTTGGTATTTGGGAAGTCCTAAATAGAGGGCATTTGCATAGTCGAGTCTGGAATTGATGATTGTTCCCACCACTACTGCAATGTCCTCTTTAGGAATAAAAGGGGTGAGTCGGCGTAACTGGCGCAGCAGATGATGGGATCCGCTGACTACCGCCCCTATTTGTGCATCCAATGTCATGTGGGAGTCAAAAATGACTCCGAGACTTTTGACTTTGGTGCTTGGGGCGATAATTTTTCCCAGGATGGGCGGTGGGGTCCAGGTTGAGGTTGGGGAGACTTTTCCTGTTTGCGTGAAACAGGAGAAGCTCTGTTTTCGATCCATTGAGTTTTAGATAAATGGATGTCATCCAGTTATCTATAAGGCCTCGTACACACGATCAAATCTGTCTGCTGGAAACGGTCTGCTAGACCGTTTCAGCAGACAGATTCGATCGTGTGTACGGGCAATCAGATGGATTTGGCCACCCGACAGATTTCAAAGCATGCTTTGAAATCTGTCGGCTGGGAACCCGTCCGCCCGACATGTCTGCTGGTTAGTACGCTAACCAGCAGACATGTCTTCTCGCACACGTGCCGAATGGTTTCGATGCATGCGCGGAAGTGTTTTACTTCCTGGTGCGGTGACGTGGCGGCGTCAACGTCACCGCCACGTCACCGACACGTCAGCGCGCTGTCTGCTGGCGGGGATTTTGGTTTGCTCGTGTGTACACGCGAGCAAACCAAAATCCCAGCAGACAGATCTGTTCAAAACGGTCGGTCCGACCGATTTGAACAGACACATTTAATCGTGTGTACGAGGCCTAAGAGTGAGGGAACTCTCTAATCCCATCGAATGATCCTTTCCGTTGCTAACGCGGAGATACAGTTGTGTTTCGTCTGCGTAGGAATGATAAAGTAGCTTCTGGTTGCTGATGATCTCAAAGAGGGGACGGAGATAGATATTGAACAGTACCGGTGACAAGGGAGATCCCTGAGGGACTCCGCAACATACCGTACGCATTTCTGACGTGAAAGATTCCGATTTCACTGTTTGTGATCTGTTTTCCAAGAAGGAAGAGAACCAGGGTAGATCCTCTCCCGTTACTTTGGCCACTTCAGCTAGCCTAACAAGTAGTAGTCCGTGGTCTACCGTGTCAAAGGCCGCACTTAGGTCCAACAGGATCAGGAGAGAAGATTCTCCTTCATCTGCGGCCTCTAGGACGTCATCCCATATTTTTACCATAGCCGTTTCAGTTCCGTGCCCTGGCCGGAAGCCTGATTGAAACGTATCAAGTAATTTTTGGGTTTCTAAATGCTGTTGTAACTGTTGTACAACTTCTTTCTCTATTATCTTGGAGAAAACATTTAGACCCGTTATGGGCCTCCTATTGTTTGGGTCTTTCAGGTCAAGGGTGGGTTTTTTTTAGGATCGGTTTTATGGTGCCTTGTTTCAACAAGGAGGGCACCATGCCCTCCTTGAATGATTGATTTATAAGCTGCGTGATAGCTGGTGCCAGTATATCGGCACTTTCTTTCAGCAGTTTAGTGGGAATGATGTCATTGGGTGCTGTGCTGTTGCGCAGAGACCGAATGATATTTTTAGTGGCATCAATTGAAATGGGTTTTAAGGTGAATTTCTGTGCTTGAGGCGGGTATATAATGGTATCGGGGTTGGGATTCGGGGCGGGATTCATGCAGATTTCATTTTGCTCAATGCTTACCCGGATTCTTTCAATTTTATTAATGAAATAATCGGATAGTTCATTGCAAAATTCTTGTGAATCAGCATTGGGGGGCTCTAAGCAGGCTGGATTCATCGATTGCGAGACCAGCCTGAAGAGTTCGCGGGGGCGATTAAGGGCCTTGGAGATGATGTTGGCGAAATGATTTTTTCGCCATAAAGATTTCTTTATGATATTTCTTTGTTATTGTCTTATAAATGATGTGGTTCCTATCTGAAGAGCTCCTTTTCCACGCAGCTTCTGCTCTTCTACGCTCTTGCTTTAGCAACGTCAGCTGGTCGTTAAACCAGCCGGTGTTGTTTTTCCGAATGCAAGTTTTGCGTTTTGGTGCCACCCAGTCGGCGGACTGCAGTAGCGCTTGGTTGATGGCGTCAAGTGTTTCTACGGCTGTTCGTTGGTGTCAGGAAGGGCACGCCAGCAATCAAGATGGCGGCTATGGTTGTTCCTCTGTCCCACCCCAATAGGCTATTTAAACTGCCTCACTTCCTTGAATCAGTGCTGTCTGGTCTACAGCGTTACCTGAGACCTCTGATTGTTGTTGACCTGCACTCTGCTCCAGCTGACTTTACCCAGCTTACTCTGACTACCCTGTTTATCTGCCTGCATCTGACCTCGGCCTGTGTTGACTACGTCCCTGCCTGTTCCTCCTGCTACCTTGCTGCCAGCCTGTTGCCGAACCTGCTTGTATCTGACCCTGCTCCAGTGTTCACCTGCTTTGGACTTGTGTGTCTACTGCTCCAGTCCATCCACCTGCACCTGCCTGAGCTCCTAGTTCCAGTCCAGCTGAACAGCTCCAGTCCGGTCTGCTGAACAATCCCTGTGTATCCTGGTTCCAGTCCAAGCTGTTCCAGTCCGCTGAATTGAGCCTGTTGTTCCTGGTTCCGGTCCAGCTCGTCTATCAGCAAGTTTGCCAGGCTCTCGTGCGACTCTGCACTCCTGCGCCTCCTGTCTTCCCTATCAGGGGCCTCGAGTCAGAGGTGTAAGGGAGGCCTCCCTCTACATACCAGACTCTTCCACCAGGTACGTGACAGTTGGTGTTGTATTGTGTTTATTTTATTTCCTAGAGTCGTTTTGAAGAGTTCCGAGTGGAGCTTCTTCTGGGACCTCGTCCAGTGAGTTATCACCGGTTTTCTTGTTTTATTTGGCCTGAGGTAGTTGGAGATTAGTGGCTCATTTTTCCCCATCTCAATTTCCAAATCCTTGAAAATGAGATCGAGGGTATGGCCTGAGGCATGAGTGGGACCTTGTATTAATTGCTGCAGACCTAGTCCTAGATGGTCGATGAAAGCGTCAGCGACTGGGTCCAACGAAGAGTTGGCCCAGAGGTTGAAATCCCCCAGCACCAAAAGATGCTTAGGGTGTAAGAGGAGATGAATTCTGTTAATGAAGTGACAAGGTGCGTTTTTGGGCCAGGAGGTCTATAGCAGAGTAGCATATGGACCGTGTCTTGGGGGTTTATTTGCAGCTGTAGAGTGAGGGTTTCCATGAATGGAAGCGAGTTTTGAAGGACTGGTTTGGTGATCAAGAGGTGAATCTTGTGGATCACCGCCAGGCCTCCCCCTCTTTGCCCCACTCTGTTCTGCATTTGGATGCGATAATTTGTAGGCACCAATTCTTCCAGAATGGTGTTGCAATCGCTTGTGAGCCACCTTTCAGTGATAAAGAGGCAGTCTATATCATGTAGAAGGATGAAATCATGGATTTCTTCCCGGTGTTTTACTGCCGATCTAGTATTGACCAGAGCGCAGGATATGCTTTTGGGCTGGAGTGTTTTGATGCGATTTTTTACTGTTAATCGTCTATTGATTCTTAACAGTAGTTCGCTTTTTAGGGCTTTCACGGTGACCGTTGGGAGTGTTGAGGCAAATGGTTTTAATTCCCAGATGGTTTCTGCAGAGTATTTCCGATAACCCATAGTTGCAGAAAAAAAAACGGGAAGTATTTATAGGGGGGGGGGGTTGTTGATGCTGGGGAGGAGGAATAGGCAAGCGAACCTGTCACTTCACTATGTCCTCCCTTTCTGCAATTGGTCCAGAGGAAGGCGAAAAACCCCAGGTGTGCTTGTGCCAATCTGCCTTACCTGGGGAAAAAATTCCTTCCTGATCCCTATAGGCGATCAGTCGTAACCCTGGATCCATTTGTGAAATGAGGGGTGTTAGTTTTCCGATAGAGGAAAGGCCTGTGCCAGGGAGGGTGAGGGGGGGTGTAGGTGGTAGGTAACACTGTTGGGCACCGGTAGGTGACACTGGTAGTTGACACTGATGGGCACTGGTAGTTGACACTGGTAGGTGAGACTAATTGGTGAAACTGAAAGGTGGCACTGTGGGCACTGATGGGCGCCACTGGTAGGTGAGACTAATTGGTGAAACTGAAGGGTGGCACTGTGGGCACTAATGGGTGGTTCTGGTGAACACTGGTAGTTACGGCGGCGCAGCGTAAATGGACCGGTGTAAGCCCGCCGAATTCAAATGTGGGCGTGTTTTATTTAATTTAAGTGTGACCCCACGTAATTGACGTTTTTTACTAACGGTGCATGCGCCGTCCGTGGACGTATCCCAGTGCGCATGCTCCAAATGACGCCGCAATGACTCATTGGTTTAGACGTGAACGTAATTTACGTCCAGCCCCATTCACGGATGAGTTATGCAAACGACGTAAAAAATTTAAAATTCAACGACGTCCATACTTAACATTGGCTGCGCCATCTTTTTGTTGGAATATCTTTACGCCTAAAAACGCCTTCCGTAAACGGCGTATCTGTACTGTGACGGCCGGGCGTACGTTCGTGTATCGGCGTATCTAGCTAATTTACATATTCGACGCGTATATTGACGGAAGCGCCACCTAGCGGCCAGCGTAAATATGCAAGTAAGATACGTCTCGTATCTTGGCTCCATCCCGGCGTATCTTGTTTTCTGAATACAGAAAAAAGATACACCAGCGCATCTTAGAAGTTGCGCTGCGTATCTTCTTACTGAACCTGGCCCTATAAATTTTGCGCTAACCAACCGATAAACGGTTATTGCAATTTTTTTTACCAAAAATATGTAAAAGAATACGAATCGGCCTAAACTGAGGAAAAAAATATATTTTTAAATATTTTGGGGGATATTTATTATAGCAAAAAGTAAAAAATATTGCATTTTTTTCCAAAATTGTCGCTCTATTTTTGTTTATAGCGCAAAAAAATAATAAACCGCAGAGGTGATCAAATACCACCAAAAGAAAGCTCTATTTGTGGAAAAAAAAGGACGCCAATTGTGTTTGGGAGCCACGTAGCACGACAACGCAATTGTCTGTTAAAGCGACAAAGTGCCGAATCGCAAAACCTGGCCGGGTCCTTTAGCTGACTAAAGGTCCGGGCCTTAAGTGGTTAACATGGCACCTCATGGCAAAGAACTCTCTGAGGATCTGAAAAAAGAATTGTTGCTCTACATCAGGGGTGCCCGACCAATGACTCGCAGATGTGGCCCGCAACCTCCTATTTTGGGATGGAATAGAATAGAATACTGTTATTAAATGTCAGTTTTATTACTAAAATGACATTGTATATGGGCATATCTGTTCTGCAGTGGTTACTGGGCTGCTTTCAAACTGATCCGCAGAGCAATGCACCTGCGGGTTACCTGCACTGAGCCATAGACTTCTGCGAGTTTGGGCCCCTTTTACACTGTCAATCTGACCCAATTGGACCCTCTATTCACCTCTAAGGAGTGGCAGATGTAAACCGACTTATTTTGGCCCAAAACCGGTTACCAAGTCCCTTAACTGGCCCTCTCTCTTCAAAAGGTTGGGCACCCCTGCTCTACATAAAGATGGCCTAGGCTGTAAGAAGATTGCCAAGACCCTAAAACTGAGCTGCAGCACAGTGGCCAAGACCATATAGTGGTTTAACAGGACAGGTTCCACTCAGAAAAGGCCTCACCATGGTCCAGTTGAGTGCACGTGCTCAGCGTCATACATATATATAGGTTATCTTTGGGAAATTGAATAAGTGCTGCCAGCTTTGCTCCAGAGGTTGAAGGGATGGGGTCAGCCTGTCAGTTCTCAGACCATACGCCACAAACTGCATCAAATTGGTCTGCATGGCTGTCATCCCAGAAGGAAGCCTCTTCTAAAGACGATGCACAAGAAAGCCTGTAACAAGACTAAGGACATGGATTGCTGGAACCATGTCCTGTGGTCTGATGAGACCAAGATAAACTTATTTGGTTCAGATGGTGTCAAGTGTGTGTGTCGGCAACCAGGTGAGGAGTACAAAGACAAGTGTGTCTTGCTTACAGTCAAACATGGTGGTGGAGTGTCATGGTCTGGGGCTGCATGAGAGCTGTCGGCACTGGGGGGCTACAGTTCAATGAGGGAACCATGAATGCCAACATGTACTGTGACATACTGAAGCAGAGCATGATCCCCTCCCTTTGGAGACTGGGCCGCAGGGCAGTATTCCAACATAACGACCCCAAACAGCTCCAAGACAATCACTGCCTTGTTGAAGAAGCTGAGGGTAAAGGTGATGGACTGGCCAAGCATGTCTCCAGACCTAAACCCTATTGAGCATCTGTGGGGCATCTACAAGGGGAAGGTGGAGGAGCAAACTTGTTACTTCACCATATGCAAGGATAAGACGCCCAAAGTGCACAGAAGGGGAATGTGCTTACCAGACTCAATGGATCTTTTTGATTAGAAAAAGATCTCATGCGCTTATCAGGAGCGTGCCTGCCATAAACAGGAGATGTGGGGATTGGCTCAAAACCTCCGTTGCAAAGATGGAACATGGAATGAAAAAGCCAGAACTTCCATAGTGCAAACCATTTATTAAAAGAATAAAACGACAGAACAAAAAGGCCAAATGGCCGCTTACATGGGGCTGCAGACTCGTAGGGAAAAAACACTTGTGCTTCCTCCACTTCCGCGACGGCGTGCGTTCCACCAGTCGGAAGCTCAAGCCAGATTGCAGGGTGTGACGTAGGGAGTACACGTGACCAGGCTACGCCTCGACGTATGTTTCGTTAAATTAACGTCTTCAAGCGGGCGACGAGCTTGAAGACGTTAAGTTTTTGAAACGTACGTTTCTTATAATCACTTTATAGCGCCCTCCTTTTTCACTTATCATTTTCAGTAAGAATTTCTTTTTTTACTTTTAGATCAGCAGCTTAATAATTTAACAGTGGAGGCGCGCAAGGTCTCTACCATCCACCAGCTCCGTGATGTCATCATGGAGGAGGGGAAGACGACTCCCGTGGCAACATGTGAAGCTCTGGTGATCTCCATGCCCAAGAGGGTTAAAGGAGTTGTAAAGGAAAAAAATGTTTTGGCTAAAATGACTGTTTACAGGGTATAGAGACATAATAGTTAACTGATTCCTTTTAAAGAAAAAAAAGAAATGGTTGGGATTTTAAATGAGGTCATGGCCAAAAAGGTAACCTGTATCTCCGTCCCGGTCTGATGAGAAAATAATAAAAAATATAAAGGAGCAGGGAATTGGAATACTAGGAACAAGTTGGGACTTTATGTGGAGTGCGCAGTTTGGGGAAAAACAACCATCAATATAATTGTACATATATATATTTTAATTAGGTATAGGTAAATAGTAATTACATTAAAATAATAATGATTGGTAATATCAAAGACCATAAATATATAATAAGACAAAATTTGATGATGTTAATGAACTTCCCATAAAATAAAACTAATCAACACATATATATAGAGTATTAAGATACAGATATCACATAGACACGACTACACATTTGGAATTGGCCTCAAACCTCCCTGGGTGGCAAGGTAGGGTTAGAAAGAGATCCTACGGGAGTAGCAACTCAGTCCAAGTGCCACCAGTAAAATTGCATGTCACATATGGAATTTAAAAGGACACATAGATGCTGCCGCTGCTTAAAATTAGCTCTACGCGTTTCGTGGTTTTGATGTTACCACTCGTCAGGAGCAAGCGCGTGGTGCATATCTAAAATGAAATACAAAGAGTAGAGACAATATAAAATAAGGGTCCATAATAATTAATATATGGCAGAGAGCTAGATATATAT
The DNA here is from genome assembly GCA_029574335.1 of Rana kukunoris. Taxonomy (NCBI): domain Eukaryota; kingdom Metazoa; phylum Chordata; class Amphibia; order Anura; family Ranidae; genus Rana; species Rana kukunoris. The sequence continues at coordinate 51,806 of JAJQKJ010002197.1, forward strand.
ATCTCAAACAAGATGAAGACCGATCCTATAGTAAACTTGCAGACAGGCGTGCTGTGTCTAGGAATATGTCGTGGCCCATAGAACCAGAGAGTCCACCGGTAGTGTCAGGCAAGGGAACTGACTATAGGATCGGTCTTCATCTTGTTTGAGATATATATATCTAGCTCTCTGCCATATGTTAATTATTATGGACCCTTATTTTATATTGTCTCTACTCTTTGTATTTCATTTTAGATATGCACCACGCGCTTGCTCCTGACGAGTGGTAACATCAAAACCTTGAAACGCGTAGAGATAATTTTAAGCAGCGGCAGCATCTATGTGTCCTTTTAAATTCCATATGTGACATGCAATTTTACTGGTGGCACTTGGACTGAGTTGCTACTCCCATAGGATCTCTTTCTAACCCTACCTTGCCACCCAGGGAGGTTTGAGGCTAATTCCAAATGTGTAGTCGTGTCTATGTGATATCTGTATGTTAATACTCTATATATATGTGTTGATTAATTTTATTTTATGGGAAGTTCATTAACATCATCAAATTTTGTCTTATTATATATTTATGGTCTTTGATATTACCAATCATTATTATTTTAATGTAATTACTATTTACCTATACCTAATTAAAATATATATATGTACAATTATATTGATGGTTGTTTTTCCCCAAACTGCGCACTCCACATAAAGTCCCAACTTGTTCCTAGTATTCCAATTCCCTGCTCCTTTATATTTTTTATTATTTTCTCATCAGACCGGGACGGAGATACATGTTCCCTTTTTGGCCATGACCTCACTCAAAATTAAAACCATTTCTTTTTTTCCAATAAACCAGGGATGGGAGTACGCAGTTTTGTTATGTTTATATATCAATTATCAGTAGCACATGCAATATGTTTAGTGACACAATTTTCTACTGTAAAGATACTTCTACACATTGGTATAACTTAATTTTTTTTTTCCAAATCATACTCCCTTCTTTTGTTGGCATGAATTGATGTGCTATTTATACTCTCTTTTTAGATGTTTTTAACCTGTCCTGTCTTGCAGACTCTATGGCCACTGTTATGTGCTGTGTCAATTATGGGCAGAATGTGGTCCGGACCTATGTCCAACCGGGTCTTTGTTTGTCTTGGGAACTGCGATTGTCGCCGTCGGTCACCCCCCCTCCCCTCTCTCATTGGGCTGGGCGGGTGCCTTACGCTGCACATCGACGTCACGCCCACTCCTCCACACGTGTGGAGGCCATACCAGGTCTCCACTGTGTGGGCGGTGTTTTTCGATCCGCGTGCATCTCATTAGGTTGGTTTGGCGCCAACCGCCGAGTGTCTAATGACGCTCAGGCGGGGACGCCCGCCTACCTCGGTGCACGCAGCGTGACGTTGGGGGTTTGTGCTCGGCCCGTCCCTACATCAGTTCCCCCTGTGCTGGCCCCACGCTCGGTATAAAGTCCCTGAGCAACCATTCTTTAGCAGCCCACACCTATACTTCTACACAAGGTAATCTCACTCTACCTGGACGTCTACAACACCCAGTCACTGGAGCTTCTTTTTGTTATGGTACATCATACTATTTTTTACTATTGAATCTCTATATTTCTAACATGAATTCACTATATTCTGTAGACTATGGAGTTGTATACAACAATTACCTATACTATTATTACCATTATCTCTTATAGAAGCCCACACATTACGGTTGCCATATTTCGTTCCTTCTTGGGCCCCAGCCACTATGGATAGGCTCTCATGCACCCAGGGGGTTGTATGTGGGGGTGCACGTTGCTGGCACACGCCCCCTCAGTTCTCTTGCCTGACACCACCGGTGGACTCTCTGGTTCTCTCTGTTCCACGACATGTTCCTAGACACAGCACGCCTGTCTGCAAGTTTACTATAGGATCGGTCTTCATCTTGTTTGAGATATATATATATCTAGCCCTCTGCCATATGTTAATTATTATGGACCCTTATTTTATATTGTCTCTGCTCTTTGTATTTCATTTTAGATATGCACCACGAGCTTGCTCCTGACGAGTGGTAACATCAAAACCTTGAAACGCGTAGAGCTAATTTAAGCAGCGGCAGCATCTATGTGTCCTTTTAAATTCCATATGTGACATGCAATTTTACTGGTGGTACTTGGACTGAGTTGCTACTCCCGTAGGATCTCTTTCTAACCCTACCTTGCCACCCAGGGAAGTTTGAGGCTAATTCTAAATGTGTAGTCGTGTCTATGTGATATCTGTATCTTAATACTCTATATGTATGTGTTGATTAATTTTATTTTATGGGAAGTTGAATGAATGAATGAATGAATGAAGAACTTATATAGCGCAGCACATGCAAAGTAAATCGTAAAGTAAAGTTCATTAACATCATCAAATTTTGTCTTATATATTGTAGCAGAGCGTCCCAGAGAGAGCCTGGGAAAGTCCAGTTCGGGGTTTATACCTCTCCCAGGCTCCTCTCTTACACGTTCAGGGATCTCTGATCCCTGATCCAGGTCAGGTGTTGGCCCTCTCCCCCAGGCCAATTTAAGCTCACCTGAGCTAACAGCCATTGCTCTGTCCTGGGAAACAGATAGTGTGGATCTGTAGGAGCAAGGAGGTTGTTAAAAGACTGGTGAGCAGTTTGTATTTTGAGCTAACAAGCGGTAGGCTTGTTTAGCTTAGTAGTTAGGGCCTACATATCGTGTAGTTAGAGCCGAGACACGGCTAGGTGTTTGTTTAAACTACTTTTGCTTGTTTTGTTTTCTGCACACTGTACAGCACCTGTAAATAGACTTTGTATAGCACCAATAAAAATCCCACTGTTGTTCACTTATCCTATGGACTTTGGTATCTGTGCCTGCTCATCCCAGGGAGCTTTTGTACCCGCTACCTATCCCCAGCTTACATATGGTGGAGGCTGCGATCAGCAGTAGTAAGTTACTATTTTTAAAAGGCCAGTACCTAAAGTGACAACATGGAGGAAATCCTCAAACAAATGATGTTATCCAATGCTGCACAACAGCAAGCAAATGCTGCACAACAGCAAACTAACGCTGCATTGCAGCAAGCCAATGCTATCGCACAGGAGCAAACCAAGGCGCTGTACAAACACATTGGTGCTGCACAGGAGCAATCGCAGAGGCAGATTAGTGCTGTACAGGAGCAATCGCAGAGGCTGTTTGAACAGCTTGCCACTGCTGCAGAAGTGGATAGGAAAACCCTGACTAAGGTTGCAGAGACGCTAGCACAGTGGGCACCTGCGGAAATTAAGGATATGGAGACAAGCCTTCAGCCATCCATGTGGCTCGCTTTCTGTCTAAAATGACTACGGATGATGATCCAGAGGCCTTCCTGTTAACGTTTGAACGGACCGCTGAGAGGGAATGTTGGCCTAAAACCAAGTGGGCAGGACTGATTGCCCCCTTACTTTCTGGTGAATCGCAGAAGGCCTACTATGATCTGGAGTCAGCAGAAGCAGAAGACTACGAAAAGGTCAAGCAGGAAATTCTGGCGCGACTCGGCGTCACCTTGGCCGTTCGAGCCCAACGGGTCCACAGCTGGTTCTTCAAAATCGAGAGGCCCCCAAGATCGCAGATGTTCGACCTAATCCACCTGGTGCGAAAATGGCTACAGCCTGAGTCCCTGTCTGCGCCACAAATAGTGGAGCGTGTGGTCATGGACCAATTCCTGAGGTCACTCCCAATTCCCCTGCAGAAGTGGGTGAGTCAAGGGGACCCCAAGTCGGCAGATAACCTGGTGGAACTCGTCGAAAGGTACTTTGCTGCAGAGAACCTGGTCACCACCCCAACAACCGCACGGACTTTCCACCCAAAGCCACGGTCTCCCCAGGCAACCGGTAAGACTGTTCCAGGGGAAGTGGGTGGTAAGCATGGCAAGGAAATAGGGGGGAGGATTTTTGGTGCCAGGACTGAAGTTTGGCGTCCCAAGCAAGGGAAACCACTGCCTGTCAGCAAACCAACTTGGGGAAACATCAGGTGTTTTCGTTGCCAAGAGCTGGGACATGTTGCAGCAAACTGTCCATTGACTGATGAACCAATGCAGTGTGATATGTCTATTAGAAGGCAGTCCATGTTTGCTGCTGTTTCATGCGCTGCAGCGCCAAATGTGGGGAAACACATGTGTCACATGACTGTTAATGATAAGCCTATTACGGCCTTACTGGACTCTGGAAGTCTGGTTACTTTGGTTACAGCTGAGATGGTTGAAACTGTGAATTTTCATGCTAAAAAAGTTGCTGTGATCTGTGTACATGGGGATACCCGGGAGTATCCTATAGCCACAGTTCAGTTTAAAACTGGCTTAGGTACGGTGTCCCATGCGGTCGGACTTGTGCCCCACTTGGTGCACGAGGCCATCATTGGTAGGGACTTCCCTAAGTTTTGGGAACTGTGGGATCGTCCCGACCCGGTCGCAGTACCTGACTCAGTCGCAGAGCCAGAGCTCCTGACTACTTCCGATATTGTGGGTTCAGGGGACTCATCTCAGGGCTCTCCGAGTTATCCTTTCTCGGTTATGGCAGGAGAGCTGGAGGAGCCTGAGGAAGTCCCCACAACCAGTAGAGCCGGACAGCCGTCTGCCGACTCGGAGCCTATGTTGGAGTTTACTGACCTTAATGTGCACAAGGAAAATTTTGGTACTGAGCAGAGAAAAGACCCTACCCTTGCCAGGGCCTGGGAAAATGTAATGGTGATTAATGATGTACCTGTTGAACCAGGGGATAGGCCCTGTTTTCCTTATTTCAGCAGCAATGATGATTTACTGTATCGTGTATGTAAAAAGAATGATGAAGTTACTGAACAGTTGGTGGTCCCCAAGCCTTACAGAAGGGTGGTGTTGGAACTTGCCCATGGGCACTTGCTAGGAGGTCATTTAGGGGTTGAGAAAACCACTGAAAGAGTGTTGCGCAGGTTTTACTGGCCTGGGATACAGAAAAATATTGAGAATTATTGTCAATCCTGTCCTGTGTGTCAGATGTCAGCCCCCCAGCCCCACTTCCGAAGTCCTTTAGTGCCCTTGCCCATTATTGAAGTGCCCTTCGAGAGGATTGCCATGGACCTTGTGGGTCCCCTCCCCAAATCCGCCCGTGGTCATCAGCATATCCTTGTGATTATGGATTACGCTACCCGTTACCCTGAGGCCGTTCCCTTACGCGCCGCATCTGCTAAAAATATTGCCAAAGAGCTGTTTATGGTGTTCAGTCGGGTGGGCATCCCTAAAGAAATCCTGACAGACCAGGGTACCCCATTTATGTCACGGATAACTAGGGAGCTGTGCAAGTTATTTAAGGTGACGCAGTTGCGAACCTCTGTGTATCATCCGCAAACGGATGGCTTGGTGGAACGTTTCAATAAGACGTTAAAGGGCATGTTAAAAAAGGTTGTTGACAAAGATGGGAAAGACTGGGACTTCCTGATACCGTACCTGATGTTTGCTATCAGGGAGGTTCCCCAGTCCTCTACAGGGTACTCTCCATTTGAGTTGCTTTATGGGAGACACCCTCGGGGACTCTTGGACATAGCCAAGGAAACTTGGGAGGGGGAACAGACACCCCACAAAAGTGTAATTGAGCATATCGCTCAAATGCAGGACAGGATTGCAGCCGTAATCCCAGTGGTGAAAGAACATTTACTACAGGCTCAAGCAGCCCAACAGAGAATATACAACCGGGGGGCCCAACTCCGTGTTTTCTCACCGGGTGACAGGGTCCTCGTTTTAGTTCCCACTGTTGAGAGCAAGTTCCTGGCTAAGTGGCAGGGCCCCTTTGAAGTAATTGAAAGAGTTGGGGAAGTCAATTACAAGGTGTATCAACCAGGTAAAAGGAAGCCCGAACAGATTTACCACGTGAATCTGTTAAAGCCCTGGAAGGATAGACTGGCGTTAACTGCGAGGTCCCTACCGGTAACGCCTAAGGGTACTGAATCCCCTCTGATCCCTGAGGTCACGATTCCAGACACCCTGTCATATTCCCAAAAACAGGAAGCTAGAGAGTTCCTAATAAGGAATAGAGAGAAATTTTCAGAGTTGCCTGGCACGACTTCAGCGGTTCAGCATGATATTGTTACTGAACCTGGGGTCCGTGTCAAGCTCAAACCATACCGAATTCCTGAAGCGAGGAGAAAGGACATCAGTGATGAAGTTAGAAGGATGTTGGAACTAGATGTCATTGAGGAATCCAATAGTGACTGGTCGAGCCCCATCGTGTTGGTCCCAAAACCGGATGGCACTTGGAGGTTTTGTAACGACTTCAGAAAGCTCAATGCAGTAACAAAGTTTGACACGTACCCGATGCCCAGGGTAGATGAACTTATAGACCGACTGGGCAAGGCCCGTTATCTGACCACTTTGGACTTGACCAAAGGATATTGGCAAATACCCCTGACTAATAGTGCCAAAGAAAAGACTGCGTTTGTGACCCCGGAGGGATCATTCCAGTATAAGAAAATGCCTTTTGGGTTGCAAAATGCCCCTGCAACCTTTCAGAGGGCCATGGACAGGACCCTAAGACCGCACCAGCAGTATGCTGCAGCTTATTTAGATGACATAGTGGTGCATAGCACTGACTGGGAGTCTCACTTGCCCCGTGTCCAAGCTGTCCTTGATTCCCTCTTCAAGGAAGGTTTTACGGCAAATCCCAAAAAATGTGCCATTGGTTTGGAGGAAGCCAAGTATTTGGGCTATACTATTGGCCGTGGAGTTATTAAACCCCAAGTGAATAAAGTAGAAGCCATCCAGCAGTGGCCACGTCCTGCAAACAAGAAGCAGGTCAGGGCCTTTCTTGGCATTGCGGGATATTATAGAAGGTTTATTCCAAATTTTGCCACTATAGCTGCCCCACTGACAGACCTGACGAAAGGGAAAGACTCCGTAATGATAAAATGGTCCCCAGTAGCAGAAGAATCTTTCCAAGTCCTGAAGAAGGCTCTTTGTGCACAGCCAGTGCTATACTCCCCCGATTTCTCCAAAGATTTTTTGGTTCAGACAGATGCCTCTGATGTAGGTATCGGGGCAGTACTATCACAGGTATACAATGGGGAAGAACACCCTGTGGTCTACCTAAGCAGAAAGCTCAATGATCATGAGAAAAAAATATGCAGTCATTGAAAAGGAATGTTTAGCCATAAAGTGGGCCGTGGACGCGCTCAGGTACTACCTGTTAGGGCGCCAGTTTGAGTTAATAACTGACCATGCTCCCCTGAAATGGATGGCCCAAAAGAAGGAGACTAATAGGCGGGTGAACCGGTGGTTTTTGGCCCTCCAGGATTATTCCTTTTCGGTAAAACACAGGCCAGGGGTTGAGATGGGTAATGTAGATGCCCTGTCCCGTGTTCACTCCTGTTGGGCTACAGGTGTTCCAACCCTGGGGTTGAAACAAGAGGGGAGGGTGTGTAGCAGAGCGTCCCAGAGAGAGCCTGGGAAAGTCCAGTTCGGGGTTTATACCTCTCCCAGGCTCCTCTCTTACACGTTCAGGGATCTCTGATCCCTGATCCAGGTCAGGTGTTGGCCCTCTCCCCCAGGCCAATTTAAGCTCACCTGAGCTAACAGCCATTGCTCTGTCCTGGGAAACAGATAGTGTGGATCTGTAGGAGCAAGGAGGTTGTTAAAAGACTGGTGAGCAGTTTGTATTTTGAGCTAACAAGCGGTAGGCTTGTTTAGCTTAGTAGTTAGGGCCTACATATCGTGTAGTTAGAGCCGAGACACGGCTAGGTGTTTGTTTAAACTACTTTTGCTTGTTTTGTTTTCTGCACACTGTACAGCACCTGTAAATAGACTTTGTATAGCACCAATAAAAATCCCACTGTTGTTCACTTATCCTATGGACTTTGGTATCTGTGCCTGCTCATCCCAGGGAGCTTTTGTACCCGCTACCTATCCCCAGCTTACAATATTTATGGTCTTTGATATTACCAATCATTATTATTTTAATGTAATTACTATTTACCTATACCTAATTAAAATATATATATGTACAATTATATTGATGGTTGTTTTTCCCCAAACTGCGCACTGCACATAAAGTCCCAATTGTTCCTAGTATTCCAATTCCCTGTTCCTTTATATTTTTTATTATTTTCTGATTCCTTTTAAAAATCAATCATATAATATACCTACAGTTCTAGTTTTGTTTTTACTGTTGTTTCCTGTCTCTCTGATGTACAGAGCCAGAGAGCCAATACAGGGCAGTGATGGTTTGGAGAACGAAACTGATTGGTGCTGAGGGGTTTTAGACACACAGTAATCACACCTCCTTGATTAGTGACCACAGAGAGAAAGCTCCCAGTACTGTGGTTATAAGGAAACAGACAACCAGGAAGTGTCCAGAACAGAGAGGAATTACAGAAATATCAAAGCAAAAAAAACAAACAATGAGGACATGAAACCAGGACTGCAGTAAGGTAAAGGAAGCTATTTAGCTAAAAAAAAGTTTCCTTTAGTGACCCTTTAATGCAGTGCTGGAAAATTATGGCGGCCACACAAAATATTGACACTTTGGGCCCAATTTGGGGTGTGCTCACTTTTATTGTCAGCGGTTTCGACATTAATGGCTGTCTGGTGAATTATTTTGAGCAAATTTATGCTGTTATACAAGCTGTACACTCGCTACTTTACATTGTAGCAAAGTGTAACTTCTTTGGTGTCACATGAAAAGATAGAATAAAATATTTACAAAAAATGCGAGGGGTGTACTTTTGTGAGATACTGTACAAAGCCATACATTAAATATTTCTCATCAATTTTAAGGGGCCTAAACTATATATAAAGTATGTTTGCTTTATCCTAAACCATTTGCTAAAATTTGTTTTGTATTGGGTCACTGTTCTGCTGAGCCTACTATGGCTTTAATAGTGACATTTCTGTTTCTGCAATAAATACGGTGTATATATATATATATATATATATATATATATATTATTATTTTTTTGCAACTGTTTGTGTGTGTGTATATATATATATTTTTTCGTTTTCGATTTGTACTTATCATGTGACAATAGTGACCTCCTCTGGCTGTTTTAGAGAAGCATTTCATAGTAGTTTATACCAAACTGTATATGTTTGGTCGGTAGTGTTGGCAATGTGTACAACTACATTCGTTTTAATGATTGAATCATATTTAGATCTGAACAAGATGTTTGGTTAGATCTGGAATTTCTTTTTTTTTTTTTTTCAATTAGCTGCGTAGGTGTTTCTGTTTTTTTATTTGTACAAGGAAGCAGGTGGTGGGAAATCCAAAGGTACCACATCCCAAAACATACATGATGTATATATTGTATTAAACTTAAAAATAGCAGGATTTTAAATATGCCCGTAAATACCAAACTGATGTAAAATGTACATATATATTGAAACAATATATATATAAACCATTAAAAGCAACGGCAAGGAACAACCATATATCAGTAATGGTTAGATACACAGAACTGGTTCAATATCTTCTTCCAAAACATCTTCAAGTAGTCAATAATTTCCCTATGAGATTATTAAACTATTCTGAATCTGAAGTAGAGACTTTAACATGTTTATCTAGGAAGGATGTGACTACTAGAAGCAGAGGCGGCTCTCCAATTAGGCAAATTAGGTGGTCGTCCTAAGGCCTCGCACTCACAGGGGCCTCGCCATCCAGGCCACATTCACCCTCCATACAAACACTGCCAGTTACACTTCCTGCAACATTCAGTGAGTGCGCCTGGCCAGGTTGTCTTCCCACCAGGTAGTTATTCTTTGTTAAACCTTAACTTCAATATGGTTCTTTTTCCGCAACCGGACTCTGAGCATTTACTGTCACCGCACCACACTGCACCTCCCCACAAATGGACTAAATCAAGAAACAAATAGTTCAGTATGTTATGTTTTATGTTATGTTTTATAACAACACCATCACCACCACCACCAACAACAACACCACCACCACCACCAACAACACCACCACCACCAACAACACCACCACCAACAACAACACCACCACCAACAACAACACCACCACCAACAACAACAACACCACCAACAACAACACCACAACCAACAACAACACCAACAACAACAACACCACCACCAACAACAACACCACCAACAACAACACCACCAACAACAACACAACCAACAACACCACCACCAATAAAACGCCACCAACAAAAACACCACCAACAACAACAACACCACCACCAACAACACCACCACCAACAACACCACCACCACCACCAACAACACCATCACCACCAACAACACCACCACACCAACAACACCAACACCACCACCAACAACAACACCACCACCAACAACACCACCACCCTGACTCCAGGACGACACAGTCAGTAGCACAACATTTAAAAGACAATTTTATAATCTTGTGCAGTTATTACTTACAAAGCTTTATTGTAAAACATGACAGATGTCTTTTGTACAGAGTTCATATAGGAAATGTTTATTTGTACACTTATGTTGACATTACCAAACTTTCCAAATTAATATGATGAGGAGAGAGAGCAGCAGAGTCAGTAGGATGACACGTATCACATCCAAGGCTGGCTGGAGCGCGTATGATGAGAATACTTGTGTGCCATTAAAATCGGGGTTTGCTGTGAGATGGAAAAGAAGAACATTAACAACAATGAGCCACATGAACACCTACAAATATAATATACATGTGAAGTGTTTTAGTTGATAACATAAGGGTCAGTGTGAATAAGATGATTGTTCCCATCAATACTTCTTTTATCCCCATACAAGTAATGGGTATGCAAAAGCAGTAAACCAGGAGGTAAAATGCAGATCAGAAGTTGGTCAAATGCGCCTGTCGTTATGCTATGAATAATCTCAAAATCTGTGTCATCCCCAATCCAATAAGCCACGTAAAGCAGTATTAACCTGAAAAAACAACAAATATAATATATTGCATCTTACCAATCATTTGATGTGGTGGCTGCATTCGTTTTCTTTGTTGAGTTTACACCCCCTGTTTTCACCTGGTGACCCGGCCTTAAAAGTGTGAAAGGGGCCTTAGGGAGTGTTTCTAACTGTAGGGGGGATGGGATTGCCTGGGGGAGGAGACAGATCGCCATTTCTAAACAGTAGGAACAACAGATCTCCCCTGACAGAAAAGAGATCTGTCTGTTTACATTGACAGACCTCTGTTATGTCTGTCTCAGGAGAAATCGTGGGTGCCCGGCGGACATTGCGACCGTCGGGCACGTGCATTGGCTCTGTCGTTGTGGACGCCCCCTAGTGCTCTTAAATTGGCCCACCTACAGCTACGACTAGAGGAACATTGGAGGAAAAATTACGATACCTACTGTATAAGCAGGGAACTAAGTGGGAAGCTCTAGCTCTGAGTTAGTAGGGGGTGTGTTGGGCCTCTGCAGCGAGATTACTGTTTCCAAATAGAGAACAATTGTCCTTCTCTGAAGCATGCTGGCAGGGGTAAGGCCGCGTACACACAATCGGTCAAAACCGATGAAAATGGACCAAAGGTCAGTTTCATCGGTTCAAACCGATCGTGTGTGGGCCCCATCGGTCAGTTATCCTTTGGTCAAAAAAAAGAGAACTTGCTTTAAAATTTAACCGATGGACGCCTAACTGATAGGTCAAAACTGATCGTTAGTATGCAAAAGCATCGGTTAAAAAGCCGCGCATGCTCAGAATCAAGTCGACGCATGCTTGGAAGCATTGAACTTTGTTTCTTTCAGCACGTGGTTGTGTTTTACGTCACCGCGTTCTAACGCAATCGTTTTTTTTTTTAACCGATGGTGTGTAGGCACATCAGACCATCAGTCAGCTTCATCAGTTAACCGATGAAAAAGGTCCTTCGGACCGTTCTCATCGGATGGACTGATCGTGTGTACGCAGCCTAAGGCTTTTATGCTCAGGTTGTGGCTGCTTTCTAAAGAAAACAAACTGTAACACACCTTTTGATGCTTCTGGAGCTGATTTTAACTGAAGGTTCAGTTGGGCTCTAAAGTGACTCTGTCACTGTGACCATACAGGTGTAACAAGATATATATATATATATATATATATATATATATATATATATATATATATATATATATATACACACACATTATAAAGAAAAATGAGCTGCACAGAAATAACACAGAAAAAGATGTGTACGGTTTACCTATTACTATCAGTTCAGTCCCACTGCCATTAGAGGCTTTTCCGCGAATGAGCTCAGCAACGCAGATGTATGTTCCGGCATCGCAGAGGAGGGCAGTGCCAATAGACATAGTGAGCGCGGTGTCGGTGTGGCTAAGTACAACCCGACCATCCGATGTATTCTTCATGGGGATCCTGTCATTGGGCAAGTGGTAGAATTTTGCGAAGACCGCCACTCGATCGGAGTCACTTTTGAAGTTGCAGCGGAGTACTGTTGGGTGTCTCTCTTGCACAGTGACATTGGGGACTTGAATGATTTCGAGACAGTAGACAACTGCAGAGGAGACATTAAAGAGACCAGATCATTAAAGTGCATGTAGATCCAAATCGTAATTATAGTCCCAATTGGGACCAGGGCAATTTTCTTATTTTCCATTTCAAAAAGGATTTAAAACCCGCAAACAATAATATGTTTTCTGCAACCAGAGGCCCTTGTAGGATACAAGATGGTAGACGCAATTTTTAATATTGCACGATTATTGCGCAAATGTTTTATCAAATCAGTATTTTTGGGGAAAAATCCACTAAAATAAATTTTAGTCCACACAAACACAATATAAAACATTTTTGGTACAATTTAAAATCTGGGGTCTGGATATCAAACATGTCAAACCTTAAAGGGTCACTAAAGGAAAAAAAAAATTCTGAAATGAATGTTTACAGGGTTTAGAGACATAAAAGTTAACAGATTCATTTTCAAAATGATTAAAAATAGATAAAAATCAATCATATAATGTGCCTGCAGGTTAGTTTCACTTTTGAACTGGCTTCATGTTTCTGCAAAGTAGAAATAGAAACACAGAACAAAAACAAACAAATCCAGGTCAGTGTTTTGTTTTTAAAATGAATCTGATTGGTTCTGGGAAGTTTTAGACACACAGTAATGACAGCTTAGAACACCGTGAGAAAGCTCCCAGCATAAGGAAACAGACAGGAAGTGTGGAGAACAGAGCAGGATTACAGCAACTTCAAAGCAAAAAATGAACAATAAGGACATGAAACCAGTACTGCAGTAAGGTAAAGGAAGCTATTTAGCTAAAAAAAAAAAAAATTCCTTTAGTGATCCTTTAACATTGAAATGATGAAAAACTGCGGGACCCAAAATTGCCAAACATTTCAAGTCCTGAGCTACTAGCCAGACCTCAAGGGTTACTCGCCACCAGTTGCCCTGCCCAACCCCTACCCTGCCCCACCCCTAAACACACCCTTATAAATTATCACATAAAATAACACTAGTTTTATGCAGAATTAAGTTATAAAAATAAATATTAACCACTTGCTTACTGGTCACTTAAACCCCCCTCCTGCCTAGACCATTTTTCAGCTTTCAGCACTCTCAATCTTTGAATGACAACTACTTGTCCCTTCCCCGCTTGTTTCCCAATCTTTTGTTAAAGTGGTTGTAAACCCATATAGACCACTTAGGCCTCGTACACACGAGGGGATATGTCCGCTGAAAACGGTCCGATGGACTGTTTCAGCAGACATCTCCGCTCGTGTGTATGGGCTAGCGGACAGATTTCTCCACCCGACAGATTTCAAAGCATGCTTTGAAATCCATCCGGTGGAATCTGTCCGCCCGACATGTCTGCTGGTTAGTACACTTACCAGCAGACATGTCGTGCCCCACCGCCGCCGCGCCGCCGCCGAATGGATTCGGCGCATGCGCGGAAGTGTTTAACTTCCTGGTGCGGTGACGTGGCGGCGTCAACGTCACCGCCGCGTCACCGCGCCGTCCGGCGGCGGGGAATTTGATCCGATGGTGTGTACACGCCATCGGATCAAACTCCCGATCGGACATATCCGATGGAAATGGTCCGCGGACCGTTTTCATCGGATATGTCGATCGTGTGTACGAGGCCTTAGACCTACAGGTAAGCCTCGATTAAGGCTTACCTGTAGGTGCAAGAAATATCTGCTAAACCTACATGGTTTAGCAGATATTTGCAAAAGATATGCACCAATGTCTACGGCACATGCGCCGTAGACAACGACACGCAGGCACACTGAGAGTGCCATTAATAACAGCGATCATGCGTATTAGTGGCGGGAGTGACGTTATCGTGGCCCCGGCTAATCACAGCACCGGAGCCGCGATACGAGGAAGACACTCGGGGAAAGGTGGTGGAGATGAAGGAAAGGAACGGGCTCCTCTGCAGGGGCTTCGATAACAGGTAAGTAATACATAATATACTAGTATGCTATGCATACTAGCTCATTATGCCTTTTTCTTGCAGGGGTTTTTTTTTTTAAGAATTTTTTTAAGAGGGCTTACTTCCTCTTTAAAGTAGCACAGTTGTGGAGGTACCCTGTCTACATGGAAGAAATGGTATTTTTTGCTTGACATTGTCAGTAGTTTGAGAAGCATTTTTTATGCTCTTTTTTGGACAAGTCTGTAGGCAAAAGTGGTTGGTAAGGGTTTACAACCACTCTAAGTAGTTAAAGACTGCTAACATAATTTGTAATAAAAAAATCTTTGCCATTCTGAAGCTTCCCTCCAACCACTTTGCATATTTTTTTTATATACTGTGATGCTGTACTTGCTAATTATGCTGCAGGAATCCACAGAGTCTGGCTGCAACCATTTTAACTGTGGGCAGCTGAAGCTGCTGCCTGTTCATTTCCTGGATTTACACAGACACGCCTAGGCACAACACCAGCTCTGCAGCCCTGCAGCTCTCATTGGTCCTCTTATGACTCATCTTCCCTCCCTTACTGGCAAACTCTCACAAGAGTGAGACAGAGACCTGTGCATAATGTCATAGGCCTAGGCTTTTTTCCAGACACATAGCTCCCAGCTGTCCCTGATTTGGAGGGACTGTCTCTAATTTGGAGGCTTGTCCCTCTTTCTTCCTCATTTGTCCCTCATTTTGATCTGATCTATATAGTTGCATATTAGATGCACCTTTTATCCATCATAAACTGTTACCCAAAGCTAAATCTTTTATCCAATTTCTAAAATTTCTACATCTGTAAATTCCAAAAGACAGTATAAAGGAATAGTATTGGTCAAAAGTACTTATGGGTTTAACCAATCATTTTTTGTACAATTCTCCTTTAACCACCTGAGCCCCGGGACCATTGTCAATTGACGGCCTCACAATGGCTCTGAAAATCCAACTGGATGTCAATTGACGTCCTGGAATCCTCCGGCCGTCAATTGCCGTGCGTGCCCGGCGCGTGCACGAGATGCCGATGCGTGTGCCTAGTGGTCGGGATGTCCGCCAGGTACCCGCAATCGACAATGACAGAGCAGGGACGTGGAGCTCTGTGTGTAAACGCAGAGTTCTGCGTCCTGTCAGGGGAGAGAGGAGACCGAACTGTGTCCATTGTACCTCCCCCAGTAGTCACCCCTCCCCCACAGTTAGAACACAATACATGTACACATTTAACCCCTTCCTCACCCCCTAGTGTTAACCCCTTCAATGCCAGACACATTTACACAGTAATTATAGCACTGATCGCTGTAAACTGTAAATGCAGTGAATGGCGCCAAAATGTGTCGTCAGATGTGTCGCCATGATGTCGCAGTCCCACTAAAAAAAAATCGCGGATCGCCGCCATTACTAGTAAAAAAAAAAAAAAAAAAGTAATAATAATTCTGTCCAATATTTGGTAAGCGCTTATTTAGTTGTTTTTTTATTTTTTTACCAAAATTATGTAGAAGAATACATATCGACCTTTTTTTTTTTTTTAATTGGCCTATTTATTATAGCAACAAGTAAAAAATATTGTTTTTTTTTTTCAAAATTGTTGCTTTTTTTGTTTATAGCGCAAAAAATAAAAAAAAAACCGCAGAGGTGATCAAATACCACCAAAAGAAAGCTCTATTTGTGGGGGGGAAAAAGGACGTCAATTTTGTTTGGGAACCACGTTGCATGACCGCGCAATTGTCAGTTAAAGTGACGCAGTATATGTGCCCACACTGCCCAGTAAGCAAGTGGTTAAGAGGGGGGGCAGCAGGGGGTGTGTCCTATGGCCTACATTTTGCTAATAGGTGTCCTCATTCATCATCAGAAAGTTGGGAGGTATGCAGACAGGAAACAGGAAGTGGGCTGTATAAGGTATTTGCTGGCAGAGAAACAGGAAGTGGGTTGTATAAGGTATTTACTGGCAGAGAAACAGGAAGTGGGCTGTATAAGGTTTTTAAAAAGAATGTTACTATCCAAAGTTAAAACAATGAGGGCAGAAAATCTAATAGATGGAAAGTTGAAAAAATAACTGAAGGATCGCTTTAAGATAAAACTGACCCAAAACCCTTAAAGTTGTTCTATAAGATGACCAGTTTTCAGTCAATGCATAAGGTTGCTTTCTACTTTCCCAAGCTACGTGCTTTATTTTGTAATGTTATTATGCAGCGTTCTTGATTGACATAATTGCCGAAATAGTAGTTTAATTAGTGAACAATGTGTATTCTGTTTAGGACACAAACATCTCGGTGACAGAGTTACAGGCAGATAAGATCTGGTCCAGCAAATCGGCTCCGCCCACCCGTCAGAGGGAAAGGAAACCTTCAGACTTCCATTGTTCTAAAAATGCAGCATGGATAATCTCCTTAGCAACAGGCAAAATTTATTTACTGAAGTTTTGTAACAGAATGTTTCAAATAACAATTCTGAAAAAACTGAATTGACACTGCCAGTACAAGGTAGAACGATGGGCCTTCAAAAACATGTGCAGCAGCACCTAACTATAGAAACATCTGTTTTAGTTTTTCTCTTAGACTCTGCAAAGTATCAAAATACCTGGTAATCCTGACAATAAAGTCCACTTAATGCAACCCCTGTGATCGGGTGGCAACAATGATGCACTGCTCCAGAATTCAGAGCAGAGTTGCCTCTCTTGTGTAGGCTCTGCCTGCTTGTGCTTTAAAGGGGTTGTAAAGACAAAAATATTTTCCTCTTAAATTAAAGTCTGACAGTAGCTGATAAAGTAAAAAGTAATGTTTTGCATTATAACTAGTTTGATACCTGTTGAAATCGAGCCGTTTTATTCACCTCCGTCACTCCTGAATTGTTATTCTCACTGACTTCCTGGTTTGCGGTGCGCATTCATTCTTGCTATATCACGGCCTAATGGGAACTACATTTCCCATTAGGCTTAGCCTCCATGCCTGTGAGGGTTAAGAGAGCATCTTTACGCAGGGCTGTAGTCATAGGGAGGGGGTGAGCACATTCTGCTTTCCACCATGCAGGTGTTGGTGGAAAGCAAGAAGAGGAGAGACAGGAAATGGCATTTTCAAACTTGGATTACTGTATTTTGGAGGTCAAAAGGAAAAACAAGGTAAGTGATATTAAAATGCTCTAGCTTACAGCAATCAATTGATCTAATAAAAAAACGAACCTTTAGTGTTCCTTTAACCGATTGAAAAAAATGTTGCATGGGGCATGACCATCAGTGGTGTCACTCTACATTCACAAGCCTGTAGCTTTTAAGTCAGCAGCATGGTGCACCTGACTGCTTTGTGGATTGGTAGCCTCACACTTTGAGCTGCATTGTCTGGGAAGGTGAGCATGTGAGCCAAAAATGAAGGAGGACTTGGCTTTGTAAGGAAATACAAAGGACATTTTTTGTTTATTTTATGGAGCGTGTGCATGACATGGTAGATTTGATACTGCAGCAGAGTGCCCCTTTACTTACAATGCACAGTTGCAGGTAGGTTTGACACCTTTTCTTCAAGTCAAACCTGAACACTTTAGCGGCACACAGCATTTTTTTTTATACACAGATTTTGCTAATAAATAACATTCCTAATCATATGAGTGCACAGAGTTCCCCTTTTTACACCTGGATCCACAGAGTTCCCCTTTTACTTCTAAACTCGCAGAGTTCCCTTTCACTGTAGGGAGGGGACTCTGCAGACTCTGATGTAAGGGAGAACTCTGGAGACTCTAACAAAGGGATGCTCTGGGAACCCTGATTTAAGGGAGAACACTGAGAACTCTGATGTAACGGGGAGGACTCTGATGTAAGGGGGAAACACTGTGGCCTCTGGTGTAAAGAGGGAACTCTGATGTAAAGAGGTTCTCAGAGAACCCTGATTAACCTTAGTGTACTCACGCAGAGGCAGGAGAGAGAAGGGGGATACTTAAGTCACAGACAGGGATGGATGGTGAGCTCACTCACCTCTTGGCAGTCAGCACGTCTCATCCAGATGTATCTGAGGCTGCTGGACTTCAAATCTCCAGCTTCCACTTGGATTGGAGTGTGGCAGACACAGAGTGGTAGGGCCAGAAGGAAGAGGCGCAGATCAAGCTCTCTCTCATCTCCTATCTGTGTGTGTGTGTGGAGGGGGAGGATTGTTGGTGCTGACTTTGGGCAGCATGAAAGAGAGTGTAACAGATACTCTCAGCTTAGATAACTGCAGCCAGCAACCCTGCTTGGAAGCCATAGTCCAGTCTGAATAATGTGTCTGAGTTTTAGGCAGTCTAAAACCCGGACGCATGCTTCCAATCCCGAACTGGACAGGTGGCAACCCTAGTTGCAGGAATGACCTCCCTTAAAGTGCAAGTAAACCCACCTATCATTTTCAGGCAAGGAAGCTGCCATCTTGGCCTATGTTTAATCTTCAACTGCCATGATGCTGCACATGTGATCAGTTATGACACCAGCTATTGGATGGTTTGACAGTTTGGTTGAGAGCACAACCAATGTGACAGTTGGCAATCCCGGCATGCCGGAAATGTAACTGCTTTTTGAAACTGTTAGATCAATGGGTTTACTTCCACTTTAACTCCTTTTTTCACAATTCCCTGGGTTTGCACAGCATCATAATCTCCTGTTTGCCAATGACCCCCTTATTGATGGCGGGGTTCCTTCCACAACAACTACCCAAGTACACAGGGCCAGGTTTAGGGCCAGACTGGGAAAAAAAATAGCCCCAGGCATTTTAGACTGAGTAGCCAACTTTTCTAGAGATCGGGGGGGCTTTTCTGGGGGTCGTTGGTGACTGGCAATTCATGGAGCCAGTTCTCTGCATTGTAATTTATAGGGGCACTGTGATATAAAGGATGACTGCACTGTACAGGCGCACTGTAATCATTACAGTGCCTATTAGGAACTGCTTTTAGAAATCACGGGGCCCAATACAGCCTACCTGGCAGGGCCCCCCTCAAATATATCAAAACAAATTTTTCACAAAAAATATATTAAAAATCATTCTTAGCGGACCACAAAGATAACAGAGAAGCTGTGTCAATAAGCACATTTTTAATTTGTTTTTTACATTTTTGAACAAAAAACATTTTATTATTTTAAAAATAAATGTTTTGGAAAAAATTAAATATTTTACAAACTATTTTTTTTACTAATTAATTTTTTTCGCAACAAATGTATTAAATTTTACAAGGGATAAAA